>CACRXK020010915.1:2492-12572 GCA_902702795.2 Paramuricea clavata | reverse complement strand
ATTCTCATTGGTCAGATGCTATAATTTATATGTTTCCGCTGAGCTCTATATATGTCAACTGCTGAAGCACCATGCATAAAAAACACATTAACTGATCAAATTGGTCTTGGCCATCTTATCTCAAAGCACGAAATGTTCGGTTTTGAAAAAACAGTATTTAAAACATTTGAACTTTTGATTGAATATCTTATATTTCGAAAAACAGTTTAAACTGTACGGTCTAAATTTAGTGCACGGTCTAAATTTAGTTTGCATGAAAGTTGTAAACAACACCATATAAGGATAGATATTCCATATTTGGAAAAACGAACGTTACGGGGCAGATATTCAAAATTGTATATCATCTGTGCAGGCTCTCAATTCAGCTTGAGAGCCTGTTCGCAGGCTAGTTATATTGTTATTCTAATGAGTTTCCGAACCATCTATTCTATTAACTATATGTGGAAACACAGTTACGAGAGAAAGTTAATTGTTCATTGTAGATCCTACTGACTTGCTCATAGCCATAGGCTGCAAAAGAGTTTTTTATACAAAGAATCTTCAAAACAATTCAGTACAATTCAGTTACTCGAAAATTCCTTAGATTTCCTTGATTCCTTTTTTCGTCCTTTTCCTTACTTAAAACTCCTTTTTTCTGTCAAAAATCCTTAAAAAGGAAATTTCCTTGAATGTGGAAAGACAATAATATGATCAAATTTTGTGCGGCTAGCAAGGCGCAGAAGTTTCTTACATTCTTTCAAACAGTTAAGATCAGAGTCTGGTGGCCTATAGAAAGCGACTGCTAAAATATTTCGTCTAGAATTTTGGCAATATTCATACGCCATTAGTTTCTAAACATTTCTGCGTATCATGCAATATGCTAGTGTTTCTTAAAGCCTGATTCTCATATGTCGCCGACGTCAGCGATGCCATTGTTTGAGATCAGTGAAGAAGAACATAGACAAAAGATTTTACTCATCAATGATCAACGACAATGGGCATCGCCGACGTCGGCGACATATGAGAATCAGGCTTAAAGTGCATATGACATGAAATTTCTTATTTTCTTAAACGAAAGAACTCTTTAAGCTGTAGTCGGTAACTTATTTTTCAGTTTCTTGTTTTTATGGTTTGTTCCCGAGATATTTCAATTTGTTTAATATGTAAATGAGTGTGAATATGTCCGCTAATTTATGACGTCATGTTGGTTGCAAGCTCAACTTACACTGGTTATACATCTATTAACTCTAAAAACTGTAGATATCTGCTCACGTTTTTCTACAGTGTTTCATTACATTTACCAGTGAGTGAAGTTTAAAATTATCGTCTTGGATGATAGCAGTGGTATTCAACATTTCGAAGAGCTTGCAACCAACATGACGTCATAAATTAGCGGAAATATTCACACTCATTTACATATCAAACAAATTGAAATATCTCGGGAACAAACCATAAAAACAAGAAGCTGAGAAATAAGTTACACTACAGCTTAATCATATGCACTTTAAGCCTGTTCTAAACGTCGCATTTTACATGCGCTGAATGCATTCAAAACAATGGATAACGAGGCATTTCAGCTGCATGATTATCTATTGTTTTGAATGCATTCCGGCACATGTAAAATGCGACGTTTAGAACAGACCTAATAGAAAAACACCACCGCCGACCTTGTCAAGTCGATCGCGTCTGTGAATAGTATATTCAGCACTCGGGAGAAGTTCGCCGCAATTCATTTACATCAGGTTTTAGCATGATTCAACACAAAATATCAAGATTTTGCCCAACTGATCGATAATGCCTAATGCCTGAACTCATATATATATATATATATATATATATATATATATATATATATATATATATATATATATATATATATATATATATATATATATATATATATAGTACAATCTGCAGACATGCATGTTTCGGCGTTTATATATATATATATAAATTAATAAATTTTCATAGCAATTCCCAGCAGCCTTTCGCGCTCGTATTCGACTTTTCCGCTTTGCTCGTGGACAACCTTAATTGAAATAGCTGTATACGCTTGTTGACCACACTTCAATAATCTCACACTTTATTCTTAGCATTTTCCAAAAAGTAGCCATCTACACGATTTGTTGTGCAATTTTAATTAAAGACAAATAAGAATCTTACGTATAAAATTTATAGGCCGGCTACGTAAGATTCTTATTTGTCTTTAGTTCTTATTTAAAATTTTGCCATAGACGAATGAATGCATGAATGGGTCGATCAGCATGTGGTTTCGGTTGCTACTGGTTCACATGCATGCCAGAACTTAATTGACCCCATAGATTTTTGTTTCGAATGCAAATTTTCTAGCTTGTATATACTCCCCATTGCGCTATGAACTGCAGCTTAATTAAACTAATGCAAATTTACTAGATTTATTTCCGAGCACCTTAGACATGGTCCTATCGTCTCTGGCAAATGTCAGTGAGTCATAAAAGTTTGATGTACGTTGGCTAACTGTTAAAAGAACAGCTTATTACTTGAAAGGTAAATCTAAAATTCATATATCTCGATTTTACAGATAGCAAAAGGGTACCGTAAAGTGCATAAAAACAAACACACACACATGCAAGCGCTGTATATTAAATCGGAGGTTTGAAACATTTCGCCATTACTGCAATGAATTGCTACTGATCATTTGATTAGCTGTAATTTTACATTATCATGAACCCACTCAAAAAATAAATAAACTATATAGAGTTAAGAATGACTTACAGAGTTTCACAATCAATATGAGCAAAACCCATGTAGGCTATATATAGCCTAATACAACGTGGATCGAGCGAATACATGTAGTATCCAAGTTTTATACTTATAATTAAAATCTTATATTAGCCTATATATAGTATAGTATAACCTAACTTGCCTTTCATTAACTTTGCTTTCATGTTCTACTTATTTGTTGGTAATGAAAATTAGTTTGAAAATTGAAAATTTTTGTTGAAATTTGAAACATTTCGCTATTATTGGCAACAACGTTGGTTCTTTAAAAACCAAGTTTATCCTTATCGGTCCAAAAACATTTCTACCGATCGCGATGTCATTATTATGGGCTATATATAGCTAGTTATAAACTTATAATACATAAATCGTGGCGTCGATGGAAAATGTACATGTGTTGTTTAATTGCCACGTCGATCATTGCACCACGCATTCAGTATAATCTATAATCTATAAGTCCTGACTGATATATATTAAAATAACAAATTGACAATTGCTAAAGAGTAATATAAGATATAATTTTAAATGACAAGCAAAGTCAGAGTTTTGGGGAATATATATTTGTTAAAGAAATGTATAGGTCTAAGTGAATTATGGCATAATTATAGCATATGTCGATAAATTGGAGGGATAACTTAATTTCATTATGTTTCGTTATCAAGTTATATACATGCATGCACCGAAATACATGGCCACCTATATCATTGCTGCCGTAGCGAGCGAGCGTGAAGCGAGCGAGGCAGCAGTCCTAATCTTTATGTATATGTATATATATATATATATATATAAGGCAGATGAAATCTCGATGGTTTAATTTCGGCGTATTTTGGCCTACCACAATGCACTGCTTCCGGGCCGGCAGGCTATTCTTGCCTAATAAACAGGCATAAGGCAAACAAGCAATGTAATCATCTTTCATCATTGGTTTTCTTTTATGACCTTTTATGGAAAGCCATGCATAGCTGGCGTAAGTGATCAAACGGCATTTTGTCGATACGCAGCAGTGATACGCAGTGGTTCGAGCGTTATACGCGGTGCTTTCGTATATTATACGCAGTGGTTCGAGCATTATACGTGGTGCTTTCGCCATTATACACGCGGTGCGCTCGCCATTACGGCGGGCCTATACGGGGTGCTTTTAACAAAATTTCCTATATCCTTTCCATGTATATAATCTCACGATTGCTTAAATTTGGTATGTGGCTGTGCTTTTTTGCCTCTGGTGTGCAATGACAATGGCATGCTTTTAAAAAGGTTTATTTATAAAAAGGTGACTGCACTTTGTGAGTTCTATATTATCATGTAGTGTTGATTTATTAGTAATAAATCTGTGTATATAACATAGCTATACAAATTAATATAACGCAGCGAATGCGCGCCAAGCAGTATAAACGCGGTTGAAATACGATATTAAAATCTTGAATGTGCTGTATGATTTAATTATGTTTTAGGATTTAAAGCAGCGAATGCGGGCTAAGCAGTATAAACGCGGCTGAAATACGATATTAAAATCTTGAATGTGCCGTATGATTTAATTATGTTTTAGGATTTAAAGCCTTTAAAAATGCTTTGTCATTTGTATTTGTACTTGTACTGCATCACAAGGCAGTGAACAGATTCCACAAGTAAGTGAACAGATTCCACATGTGAGGTTGTCTTGTATATATTTTTGCCTTCTTTGATAAACATTATTAAACACGTAAATTTAGTGAGACGCACATTCGCACATGTTAAATGTCACCTGCATGTCATTGCCCTTTAACCCCTGGTCTAAATCATAGTTATTGAAGCGGGGCCGTTTTGACCTACAGTAGCACCGTATTTGTACGCAAATTGTCTATACAATTTTATATACTAGATATCACAGCCATACCTGCCATTTTGATCTTTTCCTCGCGTTAGATAAGTTGATAAGGGGCAAGTCATCATTAATGTCGGGTAGGGGGCCGGAGGAAATTTTTATGAGTAGCAAACATTTTTCATGACCCCTTATTTTTCTAACAAAATCATTTTATCCCCTCCCCTTATAGAGGCAACATACTTCATAGCCCCCCCCCCCGCTTCCCACCAATTCTGAATTCAATGACTCTAAGTCAGTTTCGTAACCATTTTTCCTGCCTTCATACTCAGTTTACTTGCAGCTGTAAAGAATATTGTAAATATTGAAAATGATAGCCAAGGTGGACAGGAGTGACTTTAGTTTCACAATAGACACAATAGATAATTCAGACTTTATACCTAAAAAGTTGTTGGCCCTTAAACAAAAACCCCACTGATCAGGCCTACTTTTACTAATTGAAAAAATACATTTGTGTCTGGTGGAAGCATTATATTGAAGAAATTGCAGAAGAGACTGTCAACAACATACAGAAAGAGAACATGCCAAAGAGGTCCTCTGTGTTAAAAAGCGTAAAACAGGACAACAACTCTCAATTGGATCTTGCATTTGCAAATGCAGCCAAATTCTATGGTGATGATGAGGATGACAATTTCCATATACAGTAGCTAGAACACAACTTTTAGGTCCAATATATTGGGCATTACTGTCTAATGTATGTATGTGTACTGTATATATCCATTACTCTTGCTATTACATGTTACAAACTATTCCATAGATTTTATTTTTTGTTCCCCCCCTTTATGTCCAAATTATTTGTCTGCCCCCCCCCCGATTCACTAGTCAAAAATTTTTTGTGGCCCCTCTAAATTTCCTCCGGTCCCCTACCCGGCATTAATAATGACTGGTCCCTAAGTACACTCATTCTTGTTAACCATCGTATCTGTTCGGCTGTTCCTTAATTTTTCGATACGAAACTTCGAGCGCCGAGTTATCGTACGGCACATTCAAGTGTATAAATTATGGATGATTCCAATTAATTACAAATATTTCTTACTCTTATTCTTGCACTGATATTAAAGATTTGGGAACAATGCTATACCAAGGCAGCATTCACTACCCTGTGGGTAAACTAGTAGTAAATTATACACGAACACGAACAGTATTTGACAGATTGGTATTTACAAGTAGTTCTTGTTGCCTTTAGGCAATTTAGTATATCTGTATGACCTCGTATAAAGTATATAGGTAATTAACAGAGCGTATAATGTAAACATTTTTCAAATATCGTGCACGAACAGATATTGTCAGGGGACCTCGTCTCGAGGTAATAAAATAGAACTGAATTAGGACCTCGTCTCGAGGTATAATAGAATAGAAAATGAATTAGGACCTCGTCGAGGTAATATAGAATATAGAAAATGAAAGTTAGGATCTGAGCACCAATTGCAAGCAAATTAACACGAGATTAAATCGAATAGCCTGCAAACCCCAAGATTATTATAGATAATGAAGATAAGATATATATACTATATGTATATATATATATATATATATATATATATATATATATATATATATATATATATATATATATATATATATATATATACATACATGCACACAAGTTGACTTTTCAACTTAAACTTACACGCAAAACGGTTGGACTATGGTAAATAATGCATCACTCTTTCAGCATCTTCTGCACAATTGTCAACCGGCCACCCCCGACAGTGTCTCGAACTTTTTTCTTTCCTTGCATTCCTGTTCGAGTAGCGGGTTTCAACTATACTTACCTCTTATACAATTAAGGCATGCCCAAAGCTTGGAACTTAATTTAAAAATAAATGTCTGATAGCATAATCGAGTAAAGCATGCATGCGGTATAAAATATTTTCTTTCAAATTTTATTTTACAGTAAGATGTCAAAAAAACCAGCTTTTCTCATCATTTTCGCAGCCTTGGTTATCGCATACTTCCTGTTATGTCGATCAGTTAAAGATGAAGGTAATTTTCCGTTTAAATGTATACTATAAACGTTTTTAATTTAACTTGCATGCTCCTATGAATTAAAATCATGTTTTAGACGTTCCAATTTTAAACGTGCACAGCATGGCCAGAAATGAGGGACAGTCAGCGAAATATACTGCGGGCGCAGAAATTCGCTAAATTCTGCATCGTCAGCATAATACAGCCAGACATTAAAGGCATCTCAAGCGACTTCGGAGCTAATTTTATATCAGTTAAAGACTGTGGCAACTATTTCCTTATTTACAATCTTTTAATTGATTGAACACGATAGTTTCTAAGTCCAAAACTACAAAAGTACATCAAAATATATTGAAATTCACTGGATTTAAATTTGATTTTTGCGCGATTTTTCCCCTCTTTTGGAGCCCCCTGTCCTTTATAAACAACAATCAGCGGTTGTACGTACAAATGTTTTCAAAATGGTTGACAAGAACCCACGACGACGCTTTTAAAACGTTCATAGTTTTGGGATTTCGCAGTGCTTTGTCCAAAACACTTGGTATTAACTTACGGATCTCATGAAATACACGCTATTTTAAATGCGTTTGGCGGAGCGCGTACAAGCTAAGATGCATGGGCGTACCGGAAGGAAAAAATTAGGGGGGCGGAAAGAAAATTGCCCGACTTTTCGTAAAATTGCCCGACTTTTCGTGATTTTGCCCGACTAGTACCAAAAAATTTTTCCCGGAAAAATTTTTTTGGCGACCTCCCCCCCCCAGTCGCCAAAAAAATTTCGGTCAGTGTACCATTTTAGGGGTCAAAAAAATTTTCCGGACGTACCAAATTTTTCGCAGAATCACATTAATTTTCCCAAAAAATACATTTGCCCCAAAATTGACTAAATTTTTGAAAAAATTACATAATTTGTCCGATTTTTTTTTTTTACAACCCAAAATTGCCCGACTGTTAATCGAATATTGCCCGACTGCCCAAAAAACTGGGGGGGCGGCCGCCCCCCCCGCCCCCCCGCCCGGTACGCCTATGCTAAGATGAATCTAAATCAATACAAAAGGAGGGATCAGCTGTCGTACAAGAAATGTAGACGTAAACAACTCGTCTTCGAATTCTTGGGGCAACACTACACTGGCCTCAACTTGGTAAACAATGGGGATTTTACTGTACTTAATAGGAGTTTACATTGCGAGATTATACTGTAAAATTGAGTTACTCGGGCGGAATAATGGCAAATCGTGACACGTCAAGAGTTTCGGGGAATACTCGTCGAGGTATTTTGTACATTTCTAGACGTAAACACTTTGAAAATTATATTTTGTTTCGGCATGCGCATCGCATTTGTATGATTATAGTATTAATTCTTAGCATTTCCGCCATCTTGAATTAGCAAAATTGGTTGGTTGTGCGCATAGTTAGCGGCCATACTGTCCCAAATTTCTGGCCATGGCACGTAAATTTGCAATTGCATGCATGGTTGGCAAAATAAGTCCTTTTACACTCAGAAGTCTGATTTTAAGGAAAGTTTTATTTTGTATTCAAGAAATAAGAAGACAATATTCTAATAATAATAGTGTAGATGACGCCCGGTCAAGGATAATACAATTTGTGTATAAAATGTATGATTTTGTACATGATTACGTGAATAGCCTAATCCCTCTCTTCGTGTACTGTGCGGTGAACTTAGAACCAGTGTATCTTTCTTTAATTTTCAGTAAGCTAATTAATTTTATGTGGATCGTCCAAAACGGCTTGTAATAACCATGCAACAGTGTTTGTAAATGTTAATTACATGCAACTCTTGACCTAAAGAGTATTGGTGCTTACACGGTGACCCATTCATACTAATCCTGCATTCACAAAACACGCCCACTGTTCATTATTTCAACCGGATAAGTTTAGTCTTCTTTGCTGATGCTTGGAACACGATACATGTTGTCTCCAACTTTAGAGATCTTTGCCATTGCACTCTGTTGTTCCTCAGCAGTTGGTTTCTGGAATCCCATACCATCATTTCTTCTTGCCTTGCCGCTTAAAACGTCTACTGTAAATTCCATCGAATTTGCCCGATGCAACTGCCAAGAGGTTATTTCGGTAGTGCTGTTTCAAACTCTGACGTGAATTTGTCCAGTAAAGCTACAATATTCACTTCACTTTCTGACGGTTGAGAATCTCGTCCTTAATAACCAAGAATTGCGCTTCACAGTAATTGTTCATTTTATATTCCCTCAAGGGTACTAGGTCGACTCTGTAACAGAGTGCTCATGATGTGCGGTCTTGATGTTACAACCATAACAAATTAATTCCCAACCACCAAACTAACGTGACGTCATTTTCTTGATGTTTTTCAACCAAACAATTATAATTACACTTGGTGGTTCAATTTGGTTAGAGAACGGGTCAAGTTTTACGTCAGTTTCAAAGCTATTTTGTATCAACTGCACGTGTGCTGGTGGATATTATACATTAAACGCACTATAACTCTTGTGCGGGTGATTAGGATGCATTACTGTGCATGACAAATTAATTTCAAGAAATCAAAGGTCTTTCACAAGCATTGAAGCACTTCACCGTTCGTCAGCGGTACTTTGCATTAATTCAATATAGTCAGGATCACCACAAAGATTAGCAGGTTGAAGTATGCAAAGTACGGTATATTATATAATAACTACAGTGAAACACGCAATTTGATTGGTCAACAGCCGTGCAGGATCAGACAATCCTGCACGGGAAATTCTGAACAGAAATTCTTGCACAAAATTTTACAAATATACTCGCATTGTAAAGTTTCATTGTACGATACCTTTCGACTTTGAAGTAAGTTTGCAATTATTGAGACGTCGGTTTAGTTGTATGAATAAATTTCTGATCGATACATCGCTATTCAGCAAGTAGCAACGCGTAGCGTTGAAAATCATCAGACCATGGCATGCAAGTACAACATCTCTCCCTTCAAAGTTGATCAAACGCTTCGCAATCTTCGCATATCCAGGTCGAGAATCTTCAAAACTACTTTGGGTCTCTGTTTAGCGGGTTTTCCATTTCAAATTTCGTATATTTTATCGAAAAAGTCCCTGTATTTTCGCTGTATATTTTTGCGAATTTGCGATCAAATTCTGTTCACATATGTTATTGTTTCCAATAGCGTGGAGTAGCGATTCTCCGATTGGTTAATTCACGATTGTTGTGAGAACTGCACATTTCATCAGTAATTCTAATCAAGTTAACCGTCGTTTCACTGTAGTAATTTTATAAAACAATTACCAAATGGTTTTCCCGTGCAGGATAGCATGATCCATGCACTTGGGATGTTGCTCGACTTTGGGAAAGCGTAAGAATACACTCGCCTACGGCTCGTGTATTTTTACGCTTTCGAAAGTCTCCCAACATCCCGCGTGCATGGATCACGCAATCCTGCACGGAAAACCGTTCGGTATTCCTTTAATAAAAGACCACCGCTCGCCAACAATTACCTCCTTCCCCAGCTCGCCAACAATTTTGGGAAAAGAAATATTAATTAG
>CACRXK020010914.1:0-17012 GCA_902702795.2 Paramuricea clavata | reverse complement strand
ATATTGTTGATCGAATTCATAAAAATATGGACAAGGGGGAAGTTACATGTGGTGTATTTATTGATTTAAAAAAGGCGTTTGATACGGTTAATCACTCTATTCTGCTAAAAAAGCTTTATCATTATGGTATAAGAGGTATTGTGCATGATTGGTTTGCTTCCTATTTGAGCGATCGTTTTCAGACAACGGCAATCGGAGATTGTATTTCTAAGAATGAAAATTGTTCTCATGGAGTTCCTCAGGGATCTGTTCTAGGTCCCTTATTATTCCTTTTATATGTCAATGACCTCTCTTCGTCGTCGACAAAATTCAAATTTTATTTGTTTGCTGATGACACAAGTATTTTATATTCTGACAAAAATATGCATATATTGGAACAAACCGTAAATTCGGAATTAAAAAAAGTTAGCCGTTGGCTGGAAGCAAACAAACTATCGCTTAATGTTAGCAAATCAAATTTTGTCATTTTTCATCCGCATCAAAAAAGAATAGATTATTTTCCTCAGCTAAAGTTATATGATCATGGAACCAAGAGAATGTTGCCCTTAGAAATGAAAAACTCTGTGAAGTATCTTGGTCTCATGATTGATTCTAGTTTATCTTGGAAAGCTCATATTGATTATATCTCTCTTAAAACCAGTCGGATTATCGGGATTTTTTCCAGAATTCGACATTTTATTCCAAAATATATTCTAGAAAAGATTTACTATGGCTTAATGCATCCTTATCTGAGTTATGGAATCACTGTTTGGGGTCAAGCTTGTAAGTCTGATCTCAATCGTCTGCTTGTTCACCAAAAAAGAGCTGTCCGCTTGATGCACTTTGCCGATTACAGAGATCACGCTATACCTTTTTTTACTAAATCTGAAATTCTTCCAATAAATTTTCTCTATTTTCATAATGTGGCTTGTATTATGCATGACGTTATGAACAATAAATCTCCGGTTAATATCACAACATTATTCACTGCCATTGCTGATACACATAAGTACAATACTAGGTCTGCGGCTCGTCATGACCTTTATCAACCATTTTCGAGATTAAATATCTTAGCTAAGTCATTTTCCAGAATGGGTGTAAAAATTTGGAACAGTTTACCTACCTCTATTCGAGAATTAAGTAAACCCTGTTTTTCCAAACAATGCAAAAGTTTACTCCTCGATGCTCTAAGTTTCTGCGATGACTATGGTGATCTTACCATGATTATGCAAACAATATCTAAAACTGATTAATTCTTGTTTCTTTTCTTCTGTATATGAGCTAAATTAATTTTCACACGGTAGACATGTATACAGCCGGCTTTGGTAATTCTTCCATGGCATTCAGTTCTGCCATGGAGCCTGATTTCTTTTTTTTTTTTTTCCTTAACTGTATGAAATCTTAACCCCCCACCTCGAATAGCTATTGCTAAATGTGGGAGGGTAAATGGCTGTTAAATATATACTTATTAATTTTAATAATAAAAGTTGAAAAGTTGAGGGCCGAAGGCACGAGCCGAGCGCCGCAGGTGCGAGGTTTGTCTAGGGGGGTCCGGGGGCATGCCCCCCAGGAAAATTTTTGAATTTAAAGTCTCTGAAATGCCATTTCCTGGACTTTGGGGGGAAGATTTGACAGAAATCGGATGGTCAGGAAACGGCATTATAACGTGTCGAAATTTGCAATTTGGTTTGAATTTAGTAGTAGTAGTAGTACTTATATTATGCAATGCTAACAACTTCCAGCGATTAATCTAATCCCAATTCTATTCTCTACTGATCTAGTGATCTGAATACAATTACAACATACAGCTCTTTTATACAATAACACACGGACCCCACGCATATTCATTTTAAGGTTTCCCTGCCTGGCTGCCAAAAGGGCGCGTTTCAGCATTATTTCATTACTTACATTACTCATGATGTTTCTAGCGCAAACAACTAAATTGCGTACACAACTTTACATTATCATAACTTAAACTATCTAATTTGCGCCGCTCTTGTGATTCGTGAAGCATAATAAAGGGCATAATACCAGCAAAAAAGGGCATAATTCCCGTGATCGCTTCGAAACCTGACCAATATTTCGGTGATTAGACATTGCGTGTGATCACAGTTCATGTTTCTATATGAACGATTTCGTGTGAGTCGTGAGGTAGCAAATTAGCAAATACGGTTAGACAAAATAGTCTGTATAATTTAATATGTCACTTTGTCGCCTATGCGCTTAGTCTGTTTTATAAGCCTATAAACACATCTTTTCTCGGTGGAAGTAAATATATTTTTTCGAATGCGTTTTTTCCCACCCACTTTCAAAACTCGGCGCGGGATCGGCGCCCCCTTTTCATTTTTGCGCCCTGCAAGAATTGCCAGCTGGGGGGGCCGTGGCCCCCCGGCCCCCCCCTGCCAGCACGCCACTGCTCCTCATCTCCGCTTTCATATGCTTCGATGGAGGGTGTACCAAGGATTTCGGAAGCAATAGACACAGAATCATCCGCAGGAGGTGCGGAGGGAAGAAGTGAAGAATCATCCTCTTTAGAAGGCCTTTGCGATTTGCGGGTACGAACCTTCCTCTGCACAGATGTAGTTCTTTCAAGTGGAATTGCAATACCATTTGCATCATGCTCCATGGATATGGGATCAACTTCGTAACTAAGAGACGAAAACAAATTGGAGGAGAAAAAACGAGCCAAAGACTAGGAGGAAGAGGAAGAGAAGAAGGGACAAAATCATCCTCAACTACACTCCCATCCGAAGACGGATTTCGATCGACTCGCTTTTCCGAAATATCGGAAACATCCGAGTCATCAGGTTCCCTAGTGCGTTTCCCAAGAACTATAGGAATTGGCTGCTCGCCACCTTCACCTTCTGGTAATGGCAGTTCCTCTACGACATCAACAAACTCATCTTCATCTTCCGAGTTGTCAGAATCTTTACGATAACCTATAATAGCTGCATTAGGAACATCAGAGTGAGTGACTGAATTGTTCAACTGCTGATTGCCAAGATTATTATTTGTAGAACTAGCATGCTAGCCCAGACTATGGTTATCGTCATTACTAGCTGTAATGGACGGATGAGGACCATCTGTTAATTGTGGAAAAAGCGTATCCCTAACCGAATTACCCGTAACATGGGCACCAATGCGTTCTTCAGGTACTGTACTGGTCGACGGTCGATTTACCCCCGTCAATGGACCATCTGCATTGATGATAATGCCTGTAGTATGCGCGTGATTAGGGAAATCTTTAGTCATATGACCTGTCTGGTGGCACGAGAAGCACGTTTGAACCTGACCAACATAAAAACAATTACAGGAATGAGCTGCAATGGTCAACCGCGAAGGAATGGGTTTAGACAGTTCCATTAAGACCTGACGGACGCCAACATAAACTCCATGAAAGGAGTCCATTTTAATCTGAATGACTTTGCCGTATGGCTTCAAAGCATCATCAATCGCTTCGTTGGGAATCGCATAACTCAGGGGCGTAATGTTTACCCATTTGGCCGTCCTGACCGGATTGAACGTTAGACGGACATCTCGAAACGTAAGCCCGAGATGACACACTTCTTCCATATTCAATGCGGTGCGACAAGTCATACGAATTTTGCGAGCCGATAACAAGACAAAAGCCTCGAATAACTTGGGAAAATTTTCTCCCGTTTGGCGATGGAAGTCTTCCATTATGTTTTTGACAGTTACCATGGCCTGCCCTTGAGTATTAGGAAGCTCTACATCCACCATTCGATTTGACAAAGGAATCTTCATGCTTATAACAACTTTAACACAAAGCACGAAATTCTATCAAATATGAGGGTAACCCCACACAATAAATTATACACAAAATATTACCCCAAGGAAACTCACAATCGAGGAACCTGGCTATTAAGGGCGGTCAAGCACCAGAAATGGGAACAGCCAGAAACCACACAAACTCCCTAAATAACACACTTAAAAGAAAAATAAACAAGGTTACCCCACACAGCGACTATTTGCCGCTGGACGTTGTTGAATCTTGGAAAAAGGAACCACCAAGATACGGCAGGCCAGGTAACCAGACAAGACCAAGACAAACCTAGCCGGACCAGGCAGCACAACCAAGCAGGACCAGGCAGCAGGAGCAGGCAGCACGACCAGACAGCAGGACCAGGCAGCACTACCAGGCAGCACGACCAGGAATCACCAACACGAAAACACCAAACAGGAACAACCAACAGAAACACAGGAAATCTTCGTTCTTTGACAGCAAAATAGCATCTGAGCGAACCAATAGCCTTAGTACTTTTGTAAGTGCATGGTAGTCGAGGGAATCGCGCATGGTGTGGTGGTCTCTTTTGAATGCTGTTTGATTGTTTTATGATTGTGGGATGAACACTTTTCATATATACGCACGCGCAGAAACACATCTCCGTGTTCATTCTTTTCATGCATGCGCATAAACCGAATTTTCTCCCACAATTGAAATGTTCAAGATTGCGGAATAAAAACTGGCAAAGTGATTGTTCAAATGTGTACGGGACGGTGTCGTCAGATACTTTCCATAGTTGTGCCGATGATTTTCGATGAAGTACACAGCTCTCCAATGAGAGATAATGAGGTACGCTTTTGTCTTCTAAATTTCCCTCATCAAGCATGCAGGGGAAAAGACAGAAGAAATAGAAGACAAAGAAATCTTTTGTTTTCAACTAAATTTCCACGTTTCCCGGGGAAATTTAGAAGACAAAAACGTGTGCATGGGTAATGAGGGAAATACGTGATTAAACGTCCCTGTTGAATTCTTCTTTGGAGTGTATCGTACGTACATCATTATTAATTAGCTTAATTAAAACAAATATAAAAATATTTGTATAATTATGAACATAATTATAAATATAAGCAAAAACTGTAAGGTGATGAAATTAGTAATGATTTTCATGAATGTGTGTATGTGCATGCTGATAACTAATAATACACGTGCACATACTAATACCTGATCGATATCCTTAATAAATTAGAAAGAGATCGATAAGCCAGTGTACATGACCAATCACTTACATTGGAGGATGCGTTGACATAATCTTTAAAGATAACCGACCCGCTTTTTCTTAACTGAACTTTAAAATACGTGATATCCACATCTTTCCAGGTACCATCGTTCCAGTTTAAAAACATTGTTACTTGATTATAATTGGACGTATCTCTTGTAAAACGTGCATTGATAGAGCCCTTCCTGTGGCTGGTTCCTTTATCTAAAGCGAAGTAAAGTAAAGTAAAGCAAAGCAAAGCAAAGCAAAGCAATGCAAGGTAAAGCAAGGTAAAGGAAGGTAAAGGAAGGTAAGGTAAAGTAAGGTAAGGGAAGGGAAGGGAAGGCAAGGCAAGTGAAGGCAAGGGAAGGCAAGGCAAGGTTTTTTTGAAAATCTTGAAAATCTCCCCACCCCCGCGCGACCAGCCTTGGTGCCCTTGCGAACGAGTTGCAATGGACATTGTGGGCCCATATCCGGAAACAGGACGCGATAACAAGTATATCCTTGTAGTTTGTGACTATTTTACTCGCGGCTGGACAGAAGCTTTTCCCTTACCAAATCAAGAAGCCGCGACAGTTGCACAGGTGCTTGTGAATGAGTATGTTTGTCGTTACGGCGTACCAGAGCAACTTTATACAGATCAGGGCCGCAATTTCGAGTCCAAGTTGATTCAAGAAATTTGCAAGTTGTTACAAATCCATAAAACGAGAACGTCACCCTAACACCCTCAATCCGATGGTCTGGTTGAACGTTTTAACCGGATCCTGGAATCGTTATTATCGTTAGGATGTGAATGAAAAGAACTGGGATGAGTGTTTACAACTGGTCAGGTTGGCGTATGGTTCGAGTGTACAGGAATGAACGCGGCAAACCCCATATTTCACGACGTTTGGAAGAGAGGTGCGCCTTTATACTTATACTTTATACTTTATTTTAGAAATGGTAAATACATTGCAGCTATGAGCTGAATTGCGTATTATACTTACAATTAAAAATTATTAAAATTAGAGTTTTGAAATATATCAAAGTATTATAATTAATTAACTAATTGTCAAAAGTGTCTGTTTATAATAAGCATGCAAAAGTTATTAAGAATATAAAATAGGTAAATGAAAAGTACAACCTATTCAGTTTTGCTACTCGATGCCATAATAAAACTATTACTAAACCGATTGGTTTTACAAACTGGAACGTCAAATGATCTAATAGATCTCAGGTCGTGGATGGAGTTATGCCTTGGCGGCAAGAGGTAATGTAGACTGTGATTAGAATCTTTGATAATTGCATTAAACAATTTCTTGCAGCTGTTTTGATGGTGAGTGGAGAGATGTTCAATTCCACTGAGATTTAAAGCTTCCTCATATTTCAAATGGGGATAAATAATTCCAAATACGCGTTTCTGGACTCGTTCCAAATCTTGACTTAAATACTTGGGTAGGCTGTAGTGGAAAACCGGGACGGCATAGTCCAACACAGATCTTATACAGGTTATGTAAAATGTGATTAGTTCTTGTATTGGGATTTTTGCTCTCTTAAGTTGAATAAGGAAATATATATATCCTTTTGGAGGCTTTCTTGACTAATTCAGTGATATGTTTATTCCACGTAAGGTTGTTGCTAATGTTAAGACCTAGCACTTTAAAATCGGATACAACTTCTATGATTTGATTCTCAATTGTAATTGGGTTAAGCTCGGGTTGATTCCGTGCAAAAGAAATTCGTATCTCCTTACATTTATCAGCATTTAATTGCATTCTATTGATATTGGACCAATCTAAAATTTCATTTGCAATCAGTTGAGCTTCACTGTGCTCGCCTTGCAATACAACTTCCGACGCCGTGGTATCGTCAACGTATTTCCATAAGTTCTCACTGTGTTTCTTCAAATCATTAATCATTATTAAGAAGAGCCAAGGGCCTAATTTGGTTCCTTGAGGAACACCAGCCGGTACTTGGCCCCATTCAGAAAGGCAACTATTTGACAGCTTAACCCTTTGATATCTATCCGATAAAAAGTCGATAATCCAGTTGATGATACTAGTTGGTAAATCTAAAGCACCTAACTTGATCCTTAGGACACTATGATCAATGAAATCGAATGCCTTTTTATAGTCAAATAGAAACACTCGGATAGTTGCTCCTGTTCCGTCCAGCATTGAGGTCCAGTGATGTAACATGTCTATTAAAGCAAATGTGGTTGAAGAATTAGGAATAGAACCAAATTGATTTGAGTCGATGGATTTCAGAACCGCAGGTTTGATATATCTATTTACCACACATTCTTCAGCTACTTTGGATATGCTCGGGGTCAGTGAGATAGGTCTGAGATCTTTTCCTAAGATTTGAACTGTCTTAGATTTAGGTATAGGTAAAACATTAGCTAGTTTCCACATCGATGGAAGTCGTTGTTGCTTGAAGGAAGCATTTAAGATGGTACTAATTGGGAACGCTAATATAGCTGCATAATCACGAAGAAGCCAATTTGATATTTCATCAGGACCACAAGTTTTTGTAGGGTTCAGCTTTAATAAATATGAATACACTGTTTCTTCAGTGACTACTAAAATCTCAGGGTTGTTAACTTCTAGCTCGAAAGGAAGAAGGGGGCTGGACAGTTTATATACAGATAAGGGATCCAACTTCATTGATCTTGTTAGTTAATTCTTGCTCAGATAATTGTTCGAGGTTTTCAATATCTATTATATTTCTAATATCACTAGATCTAGTAGATGCCATTCCACTTAAACGCTTTACTTCTTTCCACCATTCCTTGGAATCTGTTTGTTTCAATTGATGTACACGGAGTTTATAATAGTTTGATTTACAGATTTTCCTTTCTCGATTTACTTGGTTTCGAAGAGATTTAAAACTGCTCGAGTCAGGGCCATAGGTAGAAAAAGCTTTCTGCCTTTCAATGATCAGCGATTTGAAATGGTTCGTTATCCAGGGGGCATCGACAGGACATTTCTTTGATCGTATCATCGGCATTAATATATTAACCCCAGTAAGGACTATGTTTTGAAACATGTTCGATAACTGATCACAATCATTAGTATATCGAGTTTAGATATCTTCCCAGGGCTCGTTTGGAACTTGGATTAATATTTCGCTTAAAGGTGGTGCCATTAGCGATTAGATCTTTAGCTCTTTCTTTTGGAGATGAAATGATAGTATTGTGGTCGGATAGTCCAAAAGGGGGCATTATTAGAGGTTTTTCGTAATACTCGTGCAGATTAGTTAAGATGATGTCGAGAATCGCATTTCTGCGGGTAGGAGTCTGAACTATCTGTTTCAGTTGAAAATGATGTTTGATTCTGTCAACATTAAGACAATTAAAGTCACCTGCGACAATAAGTGCGCAGTTTAGAAATTTGGACTCTGCCTTTTTTAACGACTGGAATAAATGTTCTCTCATAGAATAATCATCTGCTCCAGGGGGGTGGTATACAATAGCTACGATAATACATGAGAACTTGCGTGGAATACGAGTAGGTCTAAGGTGCAGCCATAGGATTTCGTGCTCCTGGCAGCAAGATAACTCTAAAATCTGTTTATATTTAACATCTCGGTTATTAACGTATGCACAAACCCCACCATGGGATTTGTTAATTCGGTCCCTACGTATTATTGAAAAACCGGGAATGTTCACCACGCTGTCAGGAATAGAAGCTTTAAGCCAGGTCTCTGTGATAAATACCAGGCTGATTTGATTCCGGTGAATAAATTCGCGAATTCGTCAACTTTTGGAACGAGTGACATGACATTAGACAGCATTATTTTTGGGACATGTTCGAATTTAACAGCTTCATCTACAGTAGTGGAATTTTAACCAAGTTAAAATCGGACGTTTTATATTTATTCCGAAACCTCTTGCAATTGTAGTTATGAGTTGTTATTCTTACAGGAATGGTTTGACCCATGATCGTTTCTTTTTCCATAGTGGCATCTAATAATAATATTGGAAGAACAACATTTTGTCTTTTCGCTTGCACCTCCGACTCTTCCGAAAAACCTCCTTAGCTTGGCAGGCGACTTCCGATGGACATCATGTTTGGAGGAACGGAGAGTAAGAAATCGGTGAATATGTATGTGGAAGCTGTTCGAAATAACTTAGAAAAGGCATATAAAGATGTTCGAGAGCAGATGAAAGTTGTGCAGAAGAGACAACGGGAGTTTTACAATGAGCGCAAGTCAGGAAAACCTTATGAAAAAGAAGATCGGGTTGGGTTGTACACGCCTTACACAAGGACAACGAAGTCAAAGAAACTATACCAAGCATGGTTCGGACCTTATCGAGTCGTGAAACGGTTATCTGATTCCGTTTATCGCGTTCGGCTGGTCGGAGGTCGAAAGAGAAGAGTGGTGAACTTTAATCGCCTAAAACCTTATGCGACTAATTAATGATATTGGGTTATCTGAATTTTAATTCAGACACGAGGACCTGTCCTTTTTTTTAGAAGGGAAAGCAGCGTAAAATAGTGTTATATTTGATATTTAAGAAATGTTGTTTAGATTTTGACAGTTATGAATTGCGTGTAAAACAAAGATCACGCAAGTTAGCGTGAGCAGAAAGAAAAGTTAGATTTGAGATACCTCAGTTGAGAGACGGAGTTTATAATTTATTTAAGGCAGATAATTGTATATTTATTGAGCTTTGACAGTGTTAGTAAAAGTCAAATTGAACCAGTGTGTGGCCGGTTACACTAGCGTCGAATTAAAGTTTAATATAAGTCACAGTAAGAAAGGATTTCCACTTGAAAGGAAATATTTCGTCGTCGAAATATTTCGCTTCATTTATTTTGAATTATGACCAACTTGACCCCTCAGATGCAATTAAAAAGAAATTGAGCGAGGAAGCGGAAACCCAAGCTAATGGTTTCAATTTGTATATAGAATGATCTCACAATTGTATTGACATATTATCATACCTACAGTTTATACTTACATGGAGGGCATCCGCAAATTTCATTATCATTGATGCGTATACATTCTGAAATTAGATTAAAAAACATAGCATATAAATACTATGTTGTGAATGTAAACGTTATGCCTTAAATTGGTTTCACTACATGCATGCTTCTTCTGAGATCTAACAGTCACTGTTTGTCGAAGGAATAATTAATTAAAATACAATAATTGAACAGTAGGCCGTGGGATGAGCATCCAAAAGATGCAATTCCGTTGCACCCCTCGTGGAACTACGTAATTTTCACATGAATAAATAGATAAAAACTTACTTTATCAGAATCCGTTGCTCCCCAAGTGAAACAGGTGCACAATTGGGAGAAAAATCCCTCCAAAGTTTGATATTTTCGCGCTTCGAAACATTCGAACCGCCATTATTTTGGTAGCAAATACGCATGCGCAACTCAGCCAAACTCGCACTGCGCACGCGCAGACTATAAAAATAGATTCCCACTGGAGGGTTTCCCAACACCGCGGAAAAAACGTCTGCGCATGCACCAAATTATGAAAATATGGCGGGGAATTTGAATATCAATTTCTAAAACAAAAACATGCTTATTAATTGGTCAAAAATTAGTAAAACAAACGAGAAAATATAGCAAATGGGTAGACTAGACATTAATTGAAAGCGTCCTGGCATTTAAAGTATGGAATGAAATATAATTCATGTAAAAAATTGTTGATTTTAACGGACACGACTTCGAAAATTTTTGCAAAATTATTCAAAACAAAAATTCAAACTCAAAAGTTAAGAAAACTCTCGAAAAGTTAAGCTTCTTAACCCACTCAAATTGTAGAATAAATCCTAAAGTTTAATTATTGTGAACACGAAAATTTTTTATATTTGGCGACACAGTTTTTTTTAAAGAAATGTATCTCAAACGAAAATTCGGAAATTGTCGTTGCTTAGTTGATAAACAAAATGTTTCAGACGATAAATTTGTCAACAATCACCTTTAGTTCATGTTCTTGTACAATACAATTTCTTGAACCCCCTGGCTGTATTTATTCCTAGTTTTTAGAATGACATGTTTATTTTTGCGCTCGAAATCTGGCTGTAAAGACGCACAATGAAGTCACTCCTTTTTACCGCCATTTTGAGCCTTCGGAAACGTTCGGAACAGCTTCTCATCAAGTTCGCAATACTATTACAGGTAAGGTTGACGCATGCGCAGACGTTTTTCCGCGGTGTTGGGTTTCCCCGATTTCCTCCGCAAAAACAACAAAATAAAATCACAGAATACTGATCAAACCTTGTAATATAAATACACCCACATTAAATATTGTTAAAAACACATTGTATATTTTGCTTGCTCATATGCTAAATCACTTCAATTCATTGGCTATTGTTTCAAAATACCGTTTTAACGTTTAATTCTACTTTATATTAACATCCTAATTCAATACAAATTTGTGTGAGGTAAAAAACCCACCTGTATCAAACAAGACGGAGAATAAAAAATATATATGCATACAATTCACACGATCAAGGAACAAATGAAATATTTCGCTAAACTTAAAGCCTTGGCCAAACGTAAGAAACAATGTCGCGGAAATATTCGTGATTTTTAATTGGCTTTGATTGCAGACGCAAAATTTGCTTCCCAGAAAGCAAATTATTTCCTACCAAATTCAGATTTCAGAAGCATTTTATGAAACACTCTTTATCCGTTTGCCGACGCTTATAAGACAATATGACATACCGAAAGATTGGAAAGACAAATAATATGACAACAGTGTTTCCCAGTTCGTCCCGGGCTTTAAGGGATATTAATATAAACTCGAAATTCATCATAAAAAAAGATAAATTGGGAGGAAATATAAAATTCATTAACATTTACAAAACATTATAGCTATCTATAATTGAAAGAAATGTTTTCTGAACCCAGATTTCCATCAGAGCAATAAAATCCC
The DNA here is from genome assembly GCA_902702795.2 of Paramuricea clavata. Classification (NCBI taxonomy): domain Eukaryota; kingdom Metazoa; phylum Cnidaria; class Anthozoa; order Malacalcyonacea; family Plexauridae; genus Paramuricea; species Paramuricea clavata. Next base: position 5,154 of record CACRXK020010914.1, on the reverse strand, counting down.
ACTTATTGGATCCTGGCCAAGGGCTTGCATGCTCAAAACGAGATTGCATGTATTCTGCAATAAGCTGTCCTGGCTTTTGTCTGGTAAAGTTCTACTTCTCCTATTTGAACTATTACATGCATTATATTTATATTGTGACATAAGTTGGTATTTAGCCACTATCTAGAATAACAAGGAACAATTCAGCCTGGTTTTTCGTGTCCATACTAGTTGACTTTTTCTTATAGATTTGCTGCTGTGAGTTTCAGCTCCTCCACCAGGGTGCGTTTTAGCTTCTCAGACATGACCATACTGTTAACTCTGTCCATGAGAGGGATATATGTGTTGATAATATAAATACTGTGGATCCGAATGAGAATATCGAATAAGTAAATAAATACTGATCTACTCCACTGATAATACCTACATGCATTCCCATCATTGTTCACCTCAAATCATTAATAATTCATGAGCAAATTAGCCAACCATATTGCTTATTTTGCTCACATGATAATACTAGATACTTTATGAAGTATATTGATCCTTTAGTGTCCTTGGACTGGATTAAAATTAATTCAGTCCTTGGACTGGATCAAAATTAATTAAGTAGTGATTTATTCGTACATGAGATGTCATTTCAAATCCTCCAATTCGGACTGGACTAGATTTCAAGTCCTCACATTTTGATCCAGTCCTCTGATTCGCCTCGGACGTGATCAAATTGCGTGGACTTGAAATCTAGTCCAGTCCTCATAGTCGGATTTGAAATATTATCCATTGTCAAATCAGATGCCAATGGTGGCCAAGGAAGATTCAGTTTTGGTATTTCTTGCACCTTTTGGTGAAGAATCAAGCATTGTATAGAATTTGTAACTCATTGACTTTAGAATTTCCCTCAGTTTCTGTGTTGGAATTCACATCATCATCATCAATGGTACAGCTCTCTTCATCAAAGTCCTCATCATTGTTTTCAGACTTAGGGCCTGTTTATATAGAAACCGGGCTGGCCTGTTAAGCAAGACAGCCCGGTATTAAAGCAAGATCTCGCTGTGTAGTTATTTTTATAGTAAAAATTATCATGCGTTTATATGGACAAGCGGGCTGGCCCGGTTGCCGAGATCTCTTTGAAAGAGGCTATTCAGGCTAGATCTCGCTTACCGGGATGGAAATTTCTCCATATAAACATTTACAAGCGGGCTATCCCGGTTGCTGGGATGAAAGTTCAAAAATACCGCCGCAAGCTATTTTTAACAACTGTCAAAACAATACAATGTAACAAAATTGTCCTGGCAAGCGGGATGAAAGTTTCTCATATAAACACAAGAGAAATTCATCCCGCTTACCGGGCTGTCTTGCTAAGCGGGCCATTCCGGCTTCCATATAAACAGGCCATTAATTGACATATGTTCCTCAACCAATTCAGAAGAATCTAAATTTTCCACATATACAATCTCACTAACATTTCTCATTTTCGGTACACAGAACACAAGTTGGGGATAACTTTTCATCAGTCGTTGCTTGAGTTTAAAAGCTCTATATTTAGATGCATCCACATTCTCAGTGTCCTTAGGAATGATAACAAATTTCTCCAGCAAATCTTGATTCTTTCATATACTTTATTTGCTTATTTCTGATAACCTCCATCTCAATTACTTTTTTACAGAACACATCATAAGACTTCTCGTACACTGATGCTCTTGTTGCTTCTTCGTCTCTCTGGTGAGAAATATTGTATAATTGCAGTAGCAAACTTTGTGATAGCGGATTTCCAGAGCTACACAGTCTTTTCCCCTGGATTTGCTTGAGTATCTGTTGATCGTTCTTTCTCTCAGCAGCTGTAGCATCAATTGTTTCTGCCAACATGAGTGGGGTTCTTCTTCTCTTCTTAGGTACCTGGTGTGAAACAAAATAAATTATTAAACTAAATATCTGCTAATAACAGGGTTGGATGTTTGTAGCATAGAAACTAATTTACCCTATATAAACTAAATTGATCACAATTCAATATATTTTAAAACCAAACCTGAGAATGTTGTGCACATTGCGCTAGTATTATACCTATCAAAATACCATACCTTGTCTAGTGAGAACCATGAGGCGTCTCTTCCACAAATATTACATATCTCTGGGAGTACATGCGCGTTTCTTTTAGGCAGGGCCTTTATATTTATAGCTTCTGCGACTGATTGACGTGTATTAATTTTTCGCCTTGGTTCTATTGCTTCCACTTCCACGTGTGATTCTTCGGTAGAAGTTATAGTTTTAGAGCTAGTTCCTTCTCCTTTTTCTTCTTTTCTCTGTTATCTACGGATCTTCGGTTCATCACAAAATCTCTTCCAGCATTTCATATGATGGTTCCATTCTAAGTTTATGGACTATGGTGTCAGAGTTCTTCTCGTCTTCTCGATGTATGAATTGACAGATCCGTCATCGATGTTCTCGTACGATTTCTTAGCTATTTCAGCTTGTTGACATTTAAGTTTGGCCCATTTTGACCTACACTCAAGAAATTTCTTAAGTTTTTGGCGTGTAACTTTGCAAAGTTGCTCCGTAACGCTCAAAACATGAGGATATTCGAGTTTTATAAATATCTTCAGCCATGTTTATTGGTTAGCACTTTTTTCCATCCAGCAAACCGCCCTATCGATTTTGTAAAGTCGTTTCTTTTTGGATTTTTTTATTAATTCGGTTAGGGTTAGAGTTAGGGTTGAGGTTAGGGTTAGGGGTTAGAGTAGGGGTAGGGTTTGGGTTAGTTACATCGCCATTTAACACCTGCGAAAATGACGTTAGGTCAGTTTGCTGGATGGAAAATAGTGCTAACCATGTTTATTTGCATAACTGAGCGTGTTTCCACTTCGAAGCATGTGCGTTGGTTGTGCGCGTGCGCAGTGCGAGTTTGGCTGTGTTGCGCATGCGTATTTGCTATCAAAACAATGGTGGTTCGAATATTTCGAAGCGCGAAAATCTCAAACTTTGCAGGGATTTTTCTCCCAATTGTGCACCTGTTTCGCTTGGGGAGCAACGGATTCTGATAAAGTAAGTTTTTATCTATTTATTCATGTGAAAATTACGTAGTTCCACGAGGGGTGCAACGGAATCCGTTTTCTAAGCATCTTTTGCATGCTCATCCCACGGCCTTTGCGCGAACGGATCGTCGAGTTTATCGTATTAAACAGAAAGAAGATCTAGTCAAGTATGGTCTGTTATATTCAAAAGTTTCCAAGGTTATTGAAGTCAATGAGGATGCCGACTCGTGAAGACGTTAAGTAACACTATTACTAATGATTTACTTTCTTAATTTTGTATTACTACTTTTAGTATTTGTGTGTATTATTACTATGGAATATTTATATATTTCTGTTCGGCAGCAGGAGTTTTTTCTTTTACCTCCGGACCTGGTTAAATGGAGGTTAGTTTACAAATTTATCGGGCAGCAATTGGACTTTTTAACTGCTACAAATTCAATTATTCCACTGGTAGATTTTTTGTAACAACTTTACACATTTTAAACATATATTTACATATTAAACATTATTCATTTAAATGTTCACAGTTTAAACCCGCGTAGAAATTCAACTAATAAATTTGATGAAATTGTCTCTGTAATGCTAGACGAAAATTTTAAGATTTTTGGTTATAGTGAAACATGGTTAAACGATTCTATATCCAATGATTTGTTTAATATTCCTGGCTATTGTCCGTTAATACGTTTGGATAGATCTGATGGCAGGCGAGGCGGTGGTGTTGCCTTGCCCGTGTCTTCCGAATTTGTTCCAAAAAGGAGGACTGATTTAGAGTCCCCTGGGTTTGAAATTCTGTGGGTTGAAGTCAAAATTAAGTCTATTTCGCTAGTATGTGCAACTTGTTGTAGACCTCCGTGCAATGATGTAGATGTTAATACAGCGTTTCTAAGCAACTTGCAAATTTGTTCAGATAAAATTCAAGTAGAGCCGAATAAATTAATAGTTTTGCTAGGGGATTTTAATGCTCATTATGATTCCAGCTTCTTCAGATTTAAGTGATTTTGGCTCTTCCTTATATTGCTGGATGGAATGCAATAGTTTATTTCAAGCTATAAATGAACCAACACGCATAACATCAACTGGTTCAACACGTTTAGATTTAATTATTACTAATTCTCCTGGTTATTTTGTAAGTTCAGGTACCCTAAGTCCGCTAGCCTGCATGGCAGGCGGTCTAAAATACCGCCTGCTGGGTTTGGCAGTGTAATTTGATAACTGCCCACTTTTTTGTCCGGGTCCAATTAGCCAATCAGCAAACGCTAAATATATTAATAATCAAACTGTCAAACTATGTTATTGTTTGGTCGCAAAATTACAAATGTATAAAAATATGTCGAAAGAAACGCCATTGAAAGTTTCAATCAGGACCTCTGAATAACGACAAGAGGTAGAAAAGCAAGCGCGGAAAATGTAAATGACTTGTCGTTTGTTAGCCTGCATGGCAGGCGGTTCCTAAAATTGGGCAAGCCTGGGAAAGACCGCCTGCCATGCAGGCTAGTCGTTTGTGTATTAAGTGTGCTTTGAAACTAAAATACGGGGCAATAGAGAAAATATCTTGTATTCTTATATATCGTCGGAGAAATTATTTATTTAAGGCAAGCAAAAGAAACGTTACGACAGTGGCAAAACCTTGGCCGAAATAAGCCGAATTGCCGGTTCAGTTCATTTAGGAATCGAAGTTAATTCTACCTCGGAACTATCCGACCGAGCTTGTAAAGTGTAAACCGTGTGAGCGAAATATCCGAAATGCAAGCGAACTGATTGCCATAATCAAACGAGACATAAACGCGTTGCCTGTGTACACGTTCGAACAAATTGACCGTTGTATATTAAAAACCTCAGTTGCCAATATGAACTGTCTCGTCTCCCTAACGAAGCCGTGTGGTAACGAAAGCCTTAAAAAGTTCAGAAAGTGAAGCGGCTAATAGGCTTGGGCGTAATAGTCCTGTTATAAAACCTGTTGCAAGAAAGACTATACGCCGTCTGTATCTATTCTCGTTATATTTTCTCGCGCCAACAAGAACAATGTAAAAATCAAGCTTTTCCCATGGAACGGCCAAAACATTCTTTCCAAGGAGTAAATCTTTAACTGCTATCTGTTGCTCGCGTTTGACAATCAGTTCGCGTTTCGACTTTCGAGAAGCGTTCAGTT
>CACRXK020010913.1:0-13083 GCA_902702795.2 Paramuricea clavata | reverse complement strand
TTGAATGGGGGGAGCGGGGGAGGTGCAAAATGATTTTAAAACCCAAGTATATTAAAAAGTTGCGAATTTGTTTTGTCGTTCCACGAACTTTTGGCCAAGATTGTATATCTCACTAACTGAATTATTTTGTGTTTCCTTGAATTTCTAATGATCTTGAGATCTTACAGGCCTTATAGTGGCAGTCAAGTCAACAGATTATTGAGAGCTTTAATTTTTAAATCAATATTAAGTCTACGATAAATGGCATATTGCGAACGATTTATTTACCTTCATCATCAAGATCTCCCTGATAATTTTCTTCTTCAGCTGATGTGTTCTGAATACTGGTCAACATAGAAAAGAGAAGCATGTTACAAACATGAACCATTAACATTCTTAGAAAATTGTCTGAATGTCTCGCATTAGACAAAGTAAATTAATCTGGCATTACAATTGTAGAGAGAAGGTAAGATAAAAGATTACAGTACAGCCTGGACAGGGTCATTCCACCATTATGGACATTAAACACTCAGAGACTATTCAGTTTGCAAAACAGTCCTTGCAATTTTGATAAATCCGCCATCAGCAAAAAATTGCCATCAATATTTTAGAGTTAGGCGGGAGTTCGAACGTAGAGATTATAAATTAATAACACTAGAGGGGGAATCGTAATCCTGATTCAGTCAAAGAAAGGGAACGTGGCTATTATGTTCTGTCAGGGAACAGTGGCACCTCCAGGATTCCATTTTGGGAGAATGGGGTGAGTTATGTTCAGTTCACATTTCTAGGAGGTCCAAGGGCATGGCCACCCCCCACCCCCCCAAAATTTTTTTTTGAATTTTGGGTCTCTAAATTGGCAGAAAAATGTAAAGGTCTCAAATATTGTCAGTGTCAAAATGTTGATTTCAGAATACTTGACAATTTAATTCAGTGGGGGACATACCGACTTGGAGCTTTTTATTGTTACAAAGTTCAGTAGATTCTATGAGTAAATCGTCCAAGATATACAACACTGTCTCCTGATAATTTTCAACCCACCTCCCCAATTTTTAATCAGATTTGAAAACATATTGGGGGAGGGCGACACCCCCCCCCCCCCTTGGCGGTGCAATAGCTTGGGAGGGAGGGCCAGCAGTATTACGTCTTGTCGGTGACGTATGTAGGTATTAACTACTACAATATCTTTGCTTTCAAGACAGGACATGATCTTGAAAGCGACCTGAAATGGAGCATTTTTCTCTGACATGGTACAGTACCGGGATAATCGTTCTTTTGTTTTATTTCTTTTCGGTTTGTGTGGTCTTGTATGTCCACTTGGCTTGACTGCACTGGGATCATGTTCATTTCTTGGAATACTGTTCGTACCATTAACATTTCCTGAACACAAGATCAATAAAGTTTATTATTATTTTAGTGTAGGATAAAATTACAGAATTATGATTAACCTATTAATGTGTCAATATAGGAGGTCAGCCTTGTATCCAGGCCTCTTTCTGGTAAGAAATTGCCCAGGTTGCACTCTGAGCAGTGACATGTTGGGGACGAACCCCCATGTGCATGCTCAGCTCCGCCACTGATCTGTATATAACAGCCAAGCACGATTCCTTTTGAGTACATGGGTATCAGGGCTCGAAGTAGAGAAAAAATATGGCCTGCCAGTCTAAAATTTTTTGGCAGGTGAAATAAATTTTAGCCTGCCACTTTTATTCATTGAACTGCCAAAATGGCGATGTCTCATAGGAGTCATATTGCAAAAATCAATGTTTTCATGATATGCATTTTTATTGTTAAACTTGTCTATTTTACTGTACAGTAAACTTGAATTTACATTTAAAATATAAACATATTTAGTCAACTAAATTATGTTGACTAGTACATAGGCCTACTGTACGAGTTGTGGATATCAATAAAATTTCACCAGCCATCATTGTTTTTTGACTTGGCAGTTCAAACTTGTTTTTGCCTGCCATTTTGGTGGCCGGACATTTTGCCGAAAGACATTTTGCCGAACAGACATTTTGCCGATATAAAGAATAACATCATTCATTCGTAAAGCAATTTGCGATTTCCCCGAGAACTGTGTATGTATTCCATGATTCTCGAAGTGAAATTTGCCGTTACGTCATTGCCATTATATACGCTTGTTTGTTTACGACCTGACGTCAAAACACGTTCCTAACAAATAAGTCATCCGCTGCACAAACAAGCTACCAATAGTCAATATGGTTATGCACTGCTAACGACCATTATGCACTTCTAATGACCATTATGCACTGCTAATTAGTAATGACCATAAAATGGTTATTTTACACAACGGTTGAGAATTACACAGTTGAGAAATGAGTCACAGTCCCAAACACTTTGACGAAATAACATCTCTATTTTCGGCAAAACATCCGTTCAACAAAATGTCTTTCGGTAAAATGTCCGGGTACCGCCATTTCTAAAATATGGCCTGCTTTTGGCCATTGGCAGCCCGCTATTTCGAGCCCTGCTGGATAGAACTGTCTTTGCAGCAATAAGTACAACATATATTGAATAAAAGATTGTGATACTCATTAGAAAATGTTCATGGTATGGTCCGTAATACAATGGATTTGTATATTGGGCCCAGGGGTTGAAATTTTAAAAAATGTTTTAGTTGCTTAAGTGGCTACCAGAGAATGAGGCCACCACATTTAATAATAGGTTGCCCTATATCAATGAAGACTTATCAATAAATTTAAATACATTCAAGAATTACAAATTATTATATCACAAAAGTAACAAATTGTGAAACTATCAGGCAGGCAATAAAACGCAACCTGTGTATTACGGTTTTAAGAAATATTTTTATTTATCACATCTGTTGCAGTCATAAATAAATAAAAATTGTTTTGGTGACAGTTGGTATAGTGGTCGCAGACATTCTGCAATATTAATAAAACAAATGAAATGCGTGGCACCTTTTGAATTGTTGCAGGTACATTTTAAAATACTGACATTTTAACAATATTTAGGTCACAAAATCTAAATAAGATGTGTTTTTTCTGGCACATTTTGAATTTCGCTCGCAGGCACGAAAAAATGTTAATAAGGCTTGAGTGACAGTCATAGAACTTTTACCTCCGTCCCAGCACCTCCACTCACTTGAAATCATGAAAACAACAATGATCTCAGACAAACCACAATTATAATTGTTGCCTGCCTGCAATGCTCTCTGACAATTGCGGAATAGAAATTGGCAACTGTCACCAACTGTTATATACCAAGCAATGAAAACCAGCCTTTTAATGATTATACCTTGAATATTTCTGCTTGTATTTGTCATTCTTCTTATGCCTTGGTGTGCATCATCCATCTCTCTCTGAATGTCTAACACTTCTTCGCTAACAGATCTATTCATGCGATGTTTGGGAGGACGGCGATGACCTCGTCTCTCCATGCTGTGTTCACCATCTTCATTTTCTGAAAAATAGCTTAACCTATTAGGTTTCATACTGCCCTGACGCACCCTAATTTACATTCTACGATTCTGTCTAACGCTACACAATACACCCCGATGTGCCTACCATATTATAATTTTACTTTTTTATTGCCAGATGATTTTACTCATCAAGCAGGGTTCGTAGTCTCCAAGACCAAAAAAATTCAAAGACTTTCAAAGATTTTTTCTGCCTATTTTCAAACACTTTTCAAAGCCCTTTGCGAGTGTGAGCACCATTTTTACCAGGTAATTAGTCCCGTCAAATCACATCCTAAAATGCGCCTTTTCGTCGATATTTGCGAAAGTCTTGCTTCAATCAATCTATTTTATTGGCTAGGAAATCGTATAATCAAATACTCACTGAAGAATTTAAAGACTTTTAAAGACTTTCTTCGCTTTTTCACACAATTCAAAGACTTTTCAAAGACCTGCATTCAAATTTAAAGACTTTCAAGGATTTCAAAGACCGCTACTAACTCTGTTAAGGGGAAAATGCTACCACTCATTAAGTTAATTACATGGTAACTTTTTCATCCTAGCCAATAGTGCTATGCAAACTCCATTTTTCAATATGGCTCTTTACACCTCAAATCTCTGACTCGGACTGCATTGGTCAACAACACAGCGGAAAAAGTTGGCTCAGTTTTGTCCCCAGGGTAAGCTGACATGATGCAGAGCAATTTTATAACTTTTCCTGCAATAGATAGATGCAATTTGGCCGTTTGCAGTAGCTGAAAATGACACAACAGATATGACTTTGGATTATACGTATGTACTTTTAGCAAATTCGATGTTGTCATTAGGCCAAATAAAAAAAAATACTTGGTTAGCGTCACCGCCCACCTCTCGATTTTCTGCCGCCTCTGAGTTTTTAAAAAAAATTTTTTATGTAAATCTCTTCATTTTACAGCTTAAAACAGTTTAATATTTGAAATTTTTCTCATGCTCAGACCTTCGCGCTATATACTGATCGATAGGAGCGCGTAGGCTTGGGTATACAAGGTTCTTAAAGCAAAATGGCGGCCTTCGCAACATCAGTACAAAAAATATCACCGATATGGTGGAAAAACCGCCCCCCATCCCCTCCAAAAATACTATTAAAAAATTAAAAAACGAGTAAAAATTTAAAAAAAATCTGCCCGCCCGCCTCTGAAAATTTGTGAGAGTGTGACGCTAACCAATTCTTTTGTTTGGCCTTATTTGTAACCAATGCTAAATTCTAGAAAATTGTCACATTTCTTGTCATTCTAACTTTCTAGCTGGAGCTGGGAGAAAGCATCACAACTCCAACTGACCAAAAAAACACCAGAACTCCAGCAGAACTCTGCCGCAAAGCACTACCAGCCAATAACTATCCAAGGATCTCATCTATTGCAATATAAGTGTCAGGATCATACATACTTAGCCAATTAATGCACCTATCATTTGTTTCCCCCATAGATGGGGGCAACCCAGGGGGATTTTACCACAAATTTTGACATGGGGCAGGATGTTGAGAGGAAACTGGAATCTGGGGGTGGGAATAAATTGACCATGCTTTAATTCTTGAATCTCATACCCTACCCAAGCTTTCTGTTGTTTGTTTTATATGCTAGACAACTCAAGCTTTTTAAAATATACTAGTATGCATTGGAAGACTTTTAGACGAAAGTTTAATTTTTTACAACACAACAAATTGGAGTGCTAATTATTGGTCATTAATAGAGTGAGTGCATGCCTGTCTTTTTTAATTAATAAATACACAATTTGGTGTCATTGGTGTATCCCTGCCTGGACTTGTTTTTCCTGTCCGAGGGTGGGGAATTTGACACAAAAAAATTGCAAATGCCAGGGAGTTTGCCCCCCCCCCCAGGGTGGTGGAAACAAATGATAGGTGTATAATTAAGCTGCAATGTGCCAAAATGATCAACCTTATAATTTTACTCTGTCTAAACACCTGACAATTTCACTCACAAAGGGGATAGTCTTGCCCATTAATGGGTTAACCAATCTACTTGCCAATGTGTCTTGTTAACCCAATAACCCTTTAAGTGGCAATGTGCCATGATGCACCCTATACTATGTTATTTTATTCTGGCCAATGCCAGACAATATTATTTGTCAAGGGGAGAGTAATCTGCCGCTCATGCCAGGGTTCGAATAATTCTGAAAAAATGGTTCATGAATTAATTTTTTTTATTTTAAGGAATTTTCTCTAATTGGAAGTTAAAAAGTGGAAGCACTGCAATTTTCAAATATATAATATACATTGCAAACTCGCAAAGAAATAGAATTCTGGGTGGAATTATAATCGTTTTACGTACAATCTAACAACAATATCTTCGGAATATATGATCCTTCATCACATTTACAAAGAACTGTATTTATTATTGTATATTTTTATCAATTTGAGAGACTTTTGATTCGTGATTTTGATCACTTTCTATGAAATTGCGTTCGTGAAAAATGAAAATTGATTTGTGATTCACGAACCATTATTTCGAACCCTGCATGCCACCTAAATGCACCTGACCGTACGAATGCCAGACAATTTTACTGCAGTTTTTACTCATCAAAGGGTGAATTCTGTGCATTAATGCGCCAATCAATTTATGCTGTTGACATCCCCCCCTGGCCATTTGACCGCTTGCTGTATCCCCAGAGTGGGAAATTTGACCTTTTGAATTTGACCTTTCTTGCTGTTGGGGTAGGGCATTCGACGCTGAGTCACAAGACATGGGGCATTTGACCATTTAATACACCAGATTGCATTCAGAGGTCTGAGACTATAAAAAACTTTTCTAAAAAAACAAAATTAAAAAATATGGAGTATACTTTTAAATACTTTTTGGAAACTTTCAGGGTGTTAGCTACAGTCAAAAATTCCACATTTTTAAACACAGTTTTCCCAATTACCTTGAGGTCGCATTTCCCAATTTGAGTCAGCCAAAAAATAGTTATATTTTTCACATCTGATAATAGTCCAGTACCGTATCTTGCCGTCAATATGTTGTTAATACACCATTAAAAACATGTTTAATATATATAACTACATTTGCTCAAAATTACTCCCAAAATGCAGGAAATTCCATTTCAAAGACACAAAAAATTTAAAAATCGAGAGGGGGCAACCGCATGCCCCCAGATCCACAAAGAAATGCCTGGCTTCAGGCTAAAATAAATTTCCCAATTTCAGGTAAACACAGATTTTTTTACTTCTGGCTAAAACCCTGACTTTATAAAGCATGAGGTTTAAGTTTTTTAAACAGAGACTCATTTATTAAACTGTTGAAGTTTCGTTCAGAATTCAGTGTATGTTTTCATACAATTCCAAACTTGAACTGATAGAATTACAGTCAGAATGATTGGGGGTCATTCAATTTAATGTACACCCCATCCCCCCTATGGATGAGAATTTCTGAGGGGGTTTGAATGTGTGCATCAGCATCCTGTGATCTTTGCATTTTTTCTGAGGGGTGAGGCAAAAATTTCTTAATTTCTGGGGGGTGTTTGTGTTGGCACTTTGATCTTTTTTCTTAGGGGCTCAAATTTTGAATTTTTTCTGTGTTGGTGTAATGTACTCTTTTTCTGTGTTGGTGTAATGCTTGTGATGTTACTCTGAGTGTATATCCACACCGGGAACGCTTGAAAAATATGCCTGGCCATGGTGGGAATAAAACCTACAACCTTTGGAATACCAGCCCAATGCTGGTATAATGCTGGTATTCCATGGGGGGTGGTGTACATTAAATGGAATGGCCCCAGGGGATTGGGGCATTTGACCATCAATTTTCTGTTATATGTGGGGCATTTGAACAGCATTTTTGTCCTGGGAGTGGGAAATTTGACCACAAAATTTCAAAAAGTTCAAATACCCAGTGGTATGCTCGGGCGGGATGTTAACAGTATAAATTGATTGCCAATGATTGTCATGATTGGCGCATATAAACGTGATAACGGTTATAAACTAGAAATACATTACTGTATAGGCAGATACTGTAGTCCGATAAAATTCTCTGTACCTTGCCTCGGGGCTCTTTTCCGACTTCTTCGAGATTTAGTCTTCCTTTCATCGTTCAGTTCAAGAGAATTACTATTCCCACTTGATGGATTTTTCACCTGGCCTGGTGTCTTCTGATTTGGCAGATCTTGAAGCGCCAAACCACGGCCTTTCGACACGGGAGCGCTTGCCGATAGATTCGCGTCGCCAAATTCCTCTAAATTTCTCGACGCTCTTTTCCGCCTCCTTCGTTGGCGTTCGCTTTTGGATGGATTATTAAAAGAATCGTCGGACATAGTTGAAAAAGAACGACAAAAGAAACGCTTTTAATGTGTTCTTTTCGCTTGAAAATTCGCAGGCATTTTTGTATCGTTGTTATGTTTTTATATTTGAAGATTTGTTTACTTGTGTTGCCACTTTGCCAAAGAAGCGCTTCTATTCACCTTCGAGAATCGAGACTATGAAAAATTGGAAATGAATAAAAATTCATAAATTTTTCCCATGCGTATCTAGCGATTCTGTTACCTTACCAGTACCATAAAACTAGAGATGTAAATACTATATGCTATTGACATTGGCTGTACATTCTTTATCTTTATATTTTAGCAAAAATTATTACTTGGTTTTACTTAGTTAAAATGTTCTTTGAAAATACTGAATTTCAGTCAAAGTGGAAAAGACTGTTCATGACTTCATGTTCATATAAGGGAGGGAGGGGAAGGAAGGTAACGTTTGCGTTCATTTCAAAAATAAAATACGCTTAGAATAGATTTACTTTGAGCGTAAGGTGCATATAGTTTGAAATATGTTTAAAATACCACAAAATATTCAAATTTAAAAAAGTGTTTGAAATGCTTACTTTGTATTCAAATTTCAATTTATTTTTGCAAGCGCCAAAAGCACTCTTAGTCTGGGTAGGGTAAGACTCACAATTGTCATGCACACGTGTGGTATTGTTTTATATATATTTTTATTTTCAAACAAAACATGTACTTTTGGTGTAATTTTACTAAATTCAAACATGAAAACTGTTTTAATGGTCGCAGAGAAGCCTTCCCTTGCACAGTCAATTGCAAAACTTTTGTCAAATGGCAAAATGACAACGCGAAAAGGTTTGAACGGCGCTTGCTCTGTTCACGAATACAATGGTACCTTTCAAGGCACGACAGTGAAATTTAAAGTGACTTCTGTTTGTGGTCATGTCATGGCGCTGGATTTCCACCATAAGTACAACAATTGGGATGCGGTCAATCCGGTCGAACTCTTCCAAGCAGAAACGCTGAAAAAAGAGGCTAACCCAAAACTGAATATGGTGAAATTTTTACAACAAGAGGCAAAAGGGGTTGACATTGTTGTGTTGTGGTTAGATTGTGACAAAGAAGGGGAGAATATTTGTTTCGAAGTTTTGGATTGTGTCGAACCGGTCATGAATACAACACGGTCCAACCAGCAAACAGTATTTCGAGCAAAGTTTTCTGCCATTACAGAATCTGATATCAAGCTTGCTATGAATACTCTTATCGAACCCGATGAAAACCAAGCCCGCTCAGTCGACGCCCGACAAGAACTTGACCTGAGAATCGGCTGTGCATTTACAAGGTTTCAGACAAAGTATTTTCAAGGAAAGTACGGGGACCTTGATAGTAGTTTGATTTCATATGGCCCTTGTCAGACTCCCACCCTGGGTTTCTGTGTTCAGCGGCATGATGCCATTACTTCATTTAAGCCAGAACCATTTTGGGTTCTGCAATTGAAAGTGGAAAGTTCGCTTGGACGAACGTTTGCATTAGATTGGGAAAGAGTTCGAGTTTTCGATAAGGAAGTGGCGACGGTTTACTACAGTAAAGTTCAAGAAGTGCAAGAAGTCATCGTCGAGAGTATCTCAAAGAAGGAAAAAGCAAAGCAACGGCCACAAGCATTGCATACGGTTGAAATGCTTCGTGTTGGTTCATCAGCATTAGGCATGGGACCACAGCATACAATGCAGATTGCAGAAAGCCTGTATACCCAGGGATACATCAGTTACCCAAGAACGGAAACCACCCAATATCCCGAAAAGTTTGATCTTCGCGGAACCCTGCAGCAACTTCAAGGAGGAGCAGCATGGGGTGCTACTGTCCGAGAGCTATTGCACACAGCGATGAACAAGCCTAGGAAAGGTCATGATGTTGGCGACCACCCCCCTATCACACCAATGAGGCTTGCAAGGGAGGGTGAGTTGAGTGGAGATGCTTGGAGGTTGTATGACTACATCACCAGACATTTTATTGCAACTTTGAGTCCCGATTGCAAGTACCTCCAAACGACGATTTCTTTTACAGCTGGTGAAGAATCGTTTAGTTTCAGCGGTAAGACCCCAATTGATCCTGGGTTTACATCCATCATGCCTTGGGCGGCCATTCCTGTTGAGGAAACCATCCCTCCTCTCGAGAAAGGTGCGACATGCAAGGTGTCTGAATTGAAAGTTGCCGAGCGACAAACGTCCCCACCGGACTACCTCACAGAAAGCGAGTTGATCACCCTGATGGAGAAACACGGCATTGGGACAGATGCCAGTATTCCAGTCCATATCAATAATATTACCCAGCGAAACTACGTCCAACTGCACAGCGGTCGTCGGCTTGTCCCAACTTCACTTGGCATCGTGCTGGTTCATGGTTATCAGAAAATAGACCAGGAATTAGTTTTGCCTACAATGAGATCATCTGTTGAAGGAACACTAAATCTTATTGCAGTTGGCAAAGCAAATTTTGATGCAGTACTGTCACACACAATTGATATTTTCTGCCGAAAATATTTGTATTTCGAGAAGTGTATAACCAACATGGATGAACTGTTTGAGGTTTCATTCACCAAGCTAGCAGACACAGGCAAGGCCTTGTCTCGTTGTGGCAAATGTGTTCGTTACATGAAGTTAGTGAGTGCTAAGCCAATTAGACTGCACTGCTCTCATTGTGATGAAACATACAGTCTGCCTCAGAATGGAACTATTAAGTTATACAAAGAGTTAAAATGCCCTTTAGATGATTTCGAGCTGGTAGTTTGCTCGACAGGCAGTCAAGGCAAGACGACCCCAATTTGCCCGTACTGCTACAATAATCCACCCTTCCCCAGCATGAAGAAAGGTATGGGCTGTCCCGAATGTCGTCATCCCAGTTGCAAATTCTCACCCGCCACCCTCAGTGTCTGCCCGTGTCTGACATGTGAAGAGGGTATGGTCGTCATGGACACCATGTCTGGCCCAAAATGGAAAATGGCTTGCAATAAATGCAACATGGTGCTTCACGTATTTGAGGATGCCTTTAAGGTGTCTTTATCAGAAGACGGTTGTGACGAATGTGGTGCATCGCTCATCGACGTCACATTCCATCGGAACAAGTCTCCCCTCCCAGGTGACAAAACAGAACACACCGGTTGTGCATTCTGTGACCCTGTTCTTGTGCCGATGGTGAAGTTTGATATGGCAAAAGGACGGCATCCAATGTTTCGTCGTGGCCGAGGGGGCAAACGAGGGCGTGGACGGGGCAGGCGTGGCAGAAGGGGACGAGGCAAACCCAAGGACAAAATGGCACAGCTTGATGCGTTTTTCTTGTGAACAGTGTTGAGTATAGAATTTAACAGTTGTTTATTAACTAAAGGTTGTTTGATATTAATAGTGGACAGTGTTTAAAAAACATGTTTGGTACATGTATAATGTCCATAGCATTTGACATATTTAAAGTATCGATCAGTCTTACAGCTCGATCAGTCTTACAGGTAAACTACGTGAAGCGTTCCTCTTTTGACTTCCTAA
The DNA here is from genome assembly GCA_902702795.2 of Paramuricea clavata. Taxonomy (NCBI): domain Eukaryota; kingdom Metazoa; phylum Cnidaria; class Anthozoa; order Malacalcyonacea; family Plexauridae; genus Paramuricea; species Paramuricea clavata. The sequence continues at coordinate 1,866 of CACRXK020010913.1, read as the reverse complement.
CTCATTTGGAATTTTCTTCATTAGCTTAGCAAATTTGAAAAACTCTTTGCAAATGCCTTGAGGGAATTTGAAATGTTCCTGTCTGCTGTTGCAATATTCCAATGCAAAAAACTTCATTTTAAATTTTCCTAACTTCCTGTTTTAATTTCCTGACTTCCTGTTCTGTTCAGAGCGTTGTCATTGGTGGATTATTTTTGTTAGCCAATAGCAACACGCAGAACAGAACAGGAAGTTAGGAACTTGTAACATGAAGTTAAGAACTTGTAACGGAAACTGAGGAAAATTTAATTGGCTTTTAATAACATTGCAAAAGTAATGAGGAAAATTGCAATCAATTTAGAAACTCAAAACGCTTGACGTAGTTTACCTGTAAATCTTATACAAATCTAACTGTTGAGCTGATCAAAATCCATTAGATTAATTAAATGCTCTTAATTTGAGATTCTTACTTTGAGTTATATGAAATTTATGGTATACTGTTCGTTGCAGGTATCTACTTTAGAGTTTTTGAAATTTTAAAAATGACAATTAACTTTAAGGTGGCAAATTATTCATTGATATAGGTTACCATGTTATGGAATGTAATCAAATTTTTTAATAATGATTTGTTCTTGAAGATTGTGAGAAGCTAGCAAATGTTTTACATAAAATTTGAGTTAACTTTTCTAACCAACTACCATTGATGTCTTTAGGATTATTGAAAAATGCGAAAAGTTTTATAATTATGATCGATCGCAACACTCATTAATAATTCATAAGCTTATTGGCAAATCATGTTAACCATAATATGCCATGCACGAGGCTTTATACCTGATAAAACTCATATTAGTATTCTTTATATAAAAGTCCATCCTAATTAGTATTCTTTCAAAAGAATACCAATGAGACGGCATCTATTGAGTAGCGTAGCCAGCCCGACGATTTAGTCCCGCTATGCAAATGTTTCCGTGTTCATTGAATGTGAAAACAATCAATAATGATAATTTTGAATTTGCATAGCGGGACTAAATTGTCAGGCTGGCTACGCTTGCCGATCTATTGTAGTTGTGTTTGAAGCTATTCGAAACACTTGTAGTCGTATTTTATCATATCTAAAATGCTTGTGCTGCGCCCTCGGCAACTCGCATTTTAAATATGATAAAACACTCCTACGCATGTTTTAAATCCTACAAGTTGATTGGTCAAATTTGACGTATTAATCTGTGTTGCGAACTGAATCGGACAGCGGTAGTGGTGATTGCTAGAAAGTATACTTCAAAATAAGGTTTCCGTTTTTATAACGTAGAAAAAACCATTCTAACGCAAAACTATAAACCCTAATACTAACCTTAGCCCTAATACTAACCCTAACCTAACCCCAACCCTAACCTAACCCTAACTTATTTTAAAAATTAATATAAAAACGGAAACCTTATTTTGAAGTATACTATCTGGCAATTGTCCAGCGGGTAGTACTAGTTAAAACTAGAACCAGGTTTCTGCGCGGGATAACGTATTCGGAACGTTTTATCGACTTTATATGGACATTTATTGTTGTTGGGGTTTATCTAATGTATCGTTGGTTTATAGAGCACACAGAATTGTAAGTAGTGTTTATTGGTGCTTGAAACGATGTACGTGTATTACCTAATCGGTTGTTTCGATGGTTCTTACACACTGTATTGTTTTATGTTTATAGTTGAATCGCATTATAAAATGATAACATTTTTCGCTATCGTGGTTAAATATTTGATCAAAGAGCGACTGTCATTAAAGCGAAAGGCGCATTCGAGCTCTGTGCAATAACCCGTTACCTGAGCGTAACAATCTGTTATATTCACCTACAGGTGAATATAACAAAATCGCATTTTTCAAAATGGCGGCTAG
>CACRXK020010912.1:0-17017 GCA_902702795.2 Paramuricea clavata | reverse complement strand
AATTAATGCTATATATAATTAATTATAAATTTAGTGATTGTTAAATTATGTGAAATTGACATTTCTCCTGACATATTTTGATTGGATACCGGTACTAAAAATAAAACTATGGTGTGGGTCAAGACTTGCATCAGGCTCTGTATGTAATTACAGTGCATAATAATATTGCAGGTTAATATTAATGAGATTTCTAATAGTGATGCAATATTGGTAGAAGATGGTATCTCCTATTACATTTTATTATTTTCATTTTATATGGAAACGAGCTGGCATGCCTCATGACAAGAGTCTAATTGGTTTGCATTGCCTGAGTTATTGGGCAATTACTGTACACTGGATATTTTGCAAACAAAGATGATTACCTGGGCTTGCTCGCCTACCATAGTTGAGTATATATGCTTTGTCTGTGCAAATATAATTTGATATAATAATTTGTATATGTCATTCTCCTGACAGATTTTAATCTTAGAATGATAAAATGATGGACGGTATAAATACTGTATGTAACTGTAACTGGTGTATATAGGATATAATTATGAAATTTGCTCACAAAAGTGGGATAGTTTGGAAAATATATTTAATTAAATTATATATTTGTAGTGCTAATCGTCCCAATACTATATACCCTGAGGATTACCATTGATAAGAATATGGATATATATTTGACAAAGTGCATTTATATAATAACACAGGGAAAATATTCATCAATACTACTGTGCAGCTTGTGTGTTAGTTTACTGCATGGTTTCCTGGTCACAGGGCAATATTCTCAGTATTTAGAGTGTGGGCTATTCACCATGCAGTTCATGTCAAAGGCAGCTAGGGGTGAATGAATTTAATGAAATTGACCAACTGATGTCAACCACACTGTCCATACAGAGTAAGATTAGCGGCATAAGACAGAGTTGTATATAAATAAGTTTACCCACTAGAGCACAAAATACTTTTATGCACCATTCTAATGCTAGAAGGTTTTACTCATGGAACATTGGAAATTAGTGGAAACTGATAAGGGAAGGTGGTTAAAAAACAATACAATAACACTGCCTTCTGAGTCCAGCAATGCAACTACAGGGTGTCTCAAAAAAACCCAAAATCATTGAAATTGACGTATTGTTCGATATTCAATGCCCTAGCACTAAGTTAATCTCACAAGTGCATAAAAGATTGACATAACTGCTATAATGAATGGTAATACTCAGCGTAAACTTGTTATGTCAGGCATAAAGTACTAAACCCACGAATGCATATTAAAACTAGAATCAAATCTTATGCAAGAAATTATGCTAGCCCTTTTAGTGGCTGTTAATCAATATGTACTTATAAGCAAACAAATTTATATTATTTACAGTTTAGATAGTATTTACAGTTTTTCCAAGCGCAATTATTTACACATTAACAATTATTTACAAAATCATCAAGCGCCGTGACCTTCGACGTGTCCCCCTTCTCTTGCAACACAAAGCATTGTTCGCCTGTGCATATCTCGAACTGCCCGTGTAACGAAGGCAGGCTGCTCTCGCAAAGCGTTAAATTCTCGGATGATTTTTTGGCGCAACTCGTCAATATCGCGCGGTGGACTTGAGAATACCTTATCTTTAATATATCCCCACAAAAAGAAGTCGCATGGTGTCAAGTCCGGTGACCTAGGTGGCCATTCAACATTATGACCCAGCCCAATGACATGGTTGTTCCCAAACACAGCATTCAGCCGATCTCTGACTGCGATCAGGCGATGTGCAGGCGCGCCGTCTTGAGCCCACCATAGACCCCGAAACATTCCCTCCCAATGCTAATTATTAAAACGTTCAGCTAGTTGCGGGAAGACAAATTCATTGAACATTCGGAGATAGGCGATTCCGTTTACATTCTGTTCGAAAAAGTAAGGCCCAAAAATCATTCCGTTACCACAAAGCGCTGCCCAGACCGTCAGATGCTCACGAGAATGGCTCCTTTCAAAATTAAACGCAGGCGGGTGTCCTTTAGGCGCATACTGTCGTACGTTTTGGGTGTTGACTTCGCCATTCATTACAAATGATGCTTTGTCTCCGATAAGGAAACTATCCAAGAAATTTTCTCGGCGGCAGCGTTCGTTAAGCCAACCGGAAAAGCGTAATCGATGGGCAAAGTCAGCTGGCAACAATTCGTGTCGTACATGCATTCGATATGGGTGCCATTTTATGTCCTGCCTTGTTATGCGGTTAAAGCTTGCACGAGAAATTGGAATAGGGTTGCGACGAGCACTCATGTGAGGGTTTTCCTGCAGTATATCCCTAACAGCGTCAATGTTTTCTGCAGTTCGAGTAGTTCTTCTTCTGCCGGAATTGCCTTTATTGAGGTTTAGACTGGTTCCGGAGTTTTCGTATTTCCTTACGTTTTCCAAAATTGTGCTTGCCGCAGGTGGATTGCGATTTGGGAACCTCTCGAAAAGCGTTTCGCACTTGTGTCGTACTTTGTGTTCTCGTATAATTTAACACGACAAAAACTCTTTGTTCGGGGTTTAGTTGAACCATTTCTCTCGAAGTGATGACAGGAATAATTTGTAATGTTCTCATTTTTGTTAATCCGTAATTTCTTTTCCAATTTACGAAGCATTTTTAAATTCCCATGAGCAAACAAACGTTCACTTTATAAAGATATTTTAATTTTTTAAAACAAATTAATCACCCTGTCAAAATCCTTTGTGTTACGGCATTGAAATTCGAACAATACGTCAATTTCAATGATTTTGGGTTTTTTTGAGACACCCTGTAGTGGATCACACTGTAGACACCTTTATTACACACATGTGTGTATTTGTGTTGCTCGTGATTTTTTGCCGAAATATTTTTCAATAGAAGAGTTAAGGCTACAAGAAGCACAGTACTGACTATTTTTGAATAGAGACTTATGTACAACTGCTGCTATTATTACACTTGTACAAGCAAATATTGTTTTCTTATATAGAGAAATGATGTTGTTTTTACGATATAGGTTCAAGTTTTTTACATGCTTTCCAAAAATGCAGCAAATAATTTTGTGACTCTGATGTATGAATTGGAACAAAAGAGTTCACTCAGAACGCAGGAAATCGCATTTCCGAGGTCCTAGATTTCAAAATTTCACGGGGGAGGATACCCCGGACCCCCCTACAAATGCAAGGTTTTAGGCATCAGTCAGCTCAGGAACTGGATCCACCCCTGTGCAGAGGCAACAATTTAAAGAAGAAAAAATCCTGCATGGAAATCCTAAAGAGGCTCTGAGAACAGAATGCACCTGTAAAAGGCATGGGGAATGAGAAACTTTTGCTTTGGAGACACTGCAATTTAGCTGCTATGTTAAAGAGTTGCATTTGAAAAGGTGAGGAAAGTATAGAAATCTAATGCTTGCTGAACCGGCAAATAGTGGAAAGACTTTCCTGCTGAATCTGTTAAATAAAATTTGGAGCACTTTTACCCTGCATCCAACAGTTCCGCATGTGAAAATGCAGACGTTTTTTTGAAATAATTGCTTGGCAAGATTTACTCCTACACAAAGGTCAACACCTACCTGCTCCCAAGTCGCATTTCACTAAGGATGTGACATGTAAGGAAGACATGCCTATATGTTTGGCACAACCACTAGACTGCTCAGTTATGTTAAGAATGGATACCTGGACTTAATGGAACAATTGCTCTCCAGCCAGGTAACTGAGCTAAGAATTAAGAATACAGGGTTATAAAAACAAACAGAGTCCTCACATGAAGTGTAAATTTCAAAGCGAATATGAAAGTTAGATGTTTATACTTGCATTTGTTCGAAATCGCGATCTTTCGGCTATTTGATATACTTTATTTTTATAAAATTTGGAGTTATTGCTGGCAAGCTGTGTCAATTTAAGTAAGTGCAATTGGAAAATTAAAAAAACGTGGATGTCTTGAATTCACAATGTATTTAAACGTTCCAAAGAATAAGTTAGAAGTACACATTTACTCAAAGTTCATTCTTTGTCTCATATCCAAGACAACTCTTTGGATAAGTTCTGGGAAGACATTTGCCTCATTCTGTATCCTTTGACGAAGGTCGTTGATATCTTGTGATGGTGTACAGTCCTTAAGGTACCCCCAAAGGAAATAATCATAAGTAACAATAACTGCTCGTAATACCCAAAAAAGTTTTTGCAGGGGGATGGGCAAAAAAAAATTTGAGGTTTACAGTATATAGGTATGACTAACTCCTACTGTCAGTCTAAGCTTGTGAGAGTATATTTGAAAACATTCACATTCAGGATTTGCAAGAGTTTGACATCAATGTATTGTGTATACACATTTGTGCATTCACTGCAAACCTTGTTGTAATTAACATTTTGGTGCTTTGACAAACTCACCAAGGTAATTTCTTTTGCATTGGTGAAATAACACTGTATAGGTTCAGTTTTCACAATGACCTTTGAGTACTGTTCTTCAAATTCCTATAAAATTTAAGTATACAATGTAGATAAACAATGAATGTTTTTATTTTCAGTGCCACTGGAAAAAAGATACATAATATATACTATACTACATCAATAAAGTACCAGCTAAAGTCATGCTGAGGCCGGACATAAATGCATCAATTTAATGATTTCACACTTGGTCTAACTTTCTCGTACGAATGAGTGGGAAGAAAGTGAAGATTCATGCGAAATATCTGCGAAACTATCCACAACACTTTGGACGATCACAACAGCTTCGAATGTTGCACCAAGTCTATTCTTTACAGAAACTGTTGCAGGATTTCACCATCCAAGATCCTTAAGAAAATAATAAATAACATTTAAAGTGCAACTATCCATACACAAACAAACTAGATTTGTGATAAACATACTTCTAAAAACTCACTTGTGCATGTAATATCCAAATTGCACTCAAAACCATGCTATTACCTATACTAATTAATTTAAATTAGAGAACTATCGGTTTTCTCTTAATTATATATCAAATTACATAGGGTATATATAACACATTCACATGTAACATAATCATTACTGATGATGACTAAATAAAGTCGAAACATTGAATCAAATTCAAAATGCTTACTTTATTTGGAGTTACCGTTGTATTGTAAGATATATACTAATTGCAGAGATACATGACACTAGTATTACACCTTAACAGTTTCACTAGCCACAACTAAATAAATTAAAGACTAAGCTTCTACACTATCAGTGGTAGTGTAAGATTTTCACTATTCGACCATCATGTACTTATACATGTTCTTTATTGTCATCCATTTTCAACTGGATGTTTCTTTCCAATTTATCCATGATACTTAGGGTACTGCTGCTGCACTGTTTGCTCTAGGATATATCTTACCATATGTCTTGTCATGCCATTCTCTCCAATAGATAACAGCATCTTCAAAGAGGACAGTAATGCTAATTAAGACAACATTATGTTAAGTTAACATAATTAAGTGCATAATAATAATTATATAGGGCTTTTATTAATCAATAGGATGGTTAACACATGAAACCCACTTTGACTTCGTTTTTTCTCTTCTAAGTGATGTGAAGCAATACTGGCACAAAAATAGAAAATGGAAATACTAAATAATTGACATATAAAGTAAACATTTACCAAAGTGTTTGCCAGGACAACAGCTGCTGATCCCTTTGTCCACCAGTCCTGACTGTTCATCTGGAATTAAACCTGCCATACACTCTTCCAGGACCTTTTCAAGCACTCCAATGGCCCATGCCATTAATATACCATGGGTAAAATATATGTGTTCAACAAATTGTTTGGGGAGGGGGTTGGATGATATGGGACCAACATTCTTGCTTTTTAATCTGGGATCGATACTCTTCCAGGACCTTTCCAAGCACTCCAATGGGATCTTTGGATGACGCTCTCCAAAATTCCAAGTATTTGATTGCCCATGCCATTATTAAGTGTGCCATAATCAGAAATGCATGAGAAATCGATTACATGTATTATTATCAAGTGATTAACAATTTATCCTTCCATTAATTATGTATCCTTATAATCAGGGGTGCACATTCAACAAATTGTTGGGGGGGGGGGGTTGTTGGACGATATGGGACAGACTTTCTTGCTTTTTTTATCTGGGATCGATTTTCTTGCTTTTATTTTGCACCCCGTGGTCTTTTCCCAAACATTTTGACTGGGAGAGGGAGAAGGTAAAAAAAAGTCATCATGGAAAGCGATAGTTTAAAAATTTTCCCTGGAGAACAAAAGAAAAATTACTTTTCAAAACATGATCCCAAAAAAAGGGTATACCTTTGTAAATTTTGAAAGCTGGGGTGGTCACACCGAAACCTCCATAATTTATGTGCACCCCTGCTTGTTATCCTGAGCAATAGGATCAAGGTTACCTTGTTTTCTTCTATAAATGGAAGGTTGTTGTGCAACAAGTCCTTATTGTATGCCGGGTGGTCACTCACAGGCCCAGAGTAGTTAAACTGGACTACTTTACCAATAAGTCTACATCAAATAAAAAATCAAAATTTAAAAATTGAGATCAACCAACCACCCTAAAAAAATTGATTATGAAAAACGGCATCTGAAAGACACCATATCCGTACACGATTGACAAAACACATGGTTGCATATAAATACTGTATGATATGTACTGTATGTATTAAAAAATCAAATGCTGTAATGCTAACACATAAAACAGCTTCATATCTGTGGAAGCTGTAATGCAATTGTTTGTAAAGTAATTAATGTACCTTGGAAGTTCTTCAGAGTTGGAAGTCATCAAGACTGCAGCTTTTGGAGCACTCATCCCTTCCTTGCTTGATCCAGCAAGCGAGCCTCCCTGAACTTGCAGCAAAAATGCAGTGAACATTTTTCTAATTGTTGAGTCACCAATCATGCCAACCACTGTGGTCCTTGACAAACTTTCCTGAATCTCTTTCTTTGATAGGAAAACAAAATGTACACTTGTTACAATTTCCTGGTTAATGTAAAAATAACCCTATCAACCAGACTGTGTCGGGTTGATAAGAAATCAGGGGCCCCTTGGTTATTTATCCACCTAACATGGTCTGGTTATTTTAACAAGGATGTCCTAGACAAATACAGTATATTCAGATTCCTGATTAATTAACTTAACCAGACTATGGTGGGAAGTGAGATAAAACTGAACCAGGAAATTTATCCAGGAATATCCAGTTAACCAAATAGTCTTTTTTCTAGGTTAACTGGGCACTTTTTTACCTAGCAGAGAGGTCCTATAGTGTAGCTATATACTCGTCTTCTAATACATCCCTTTCAATAGAAAAACATAGTGATTGTACAATTTGTGTAACTGTTATTACCAGTTATGATTGTTCAAGAAATAAAGATCGAGACATGTTCCAACTTATAGTGTACACAAAATCATTAATTTTTATCGTAAAGTTTGCATTCTCATTGGTTTGCTGGATGTCTGTTAACAAGGTATATTAATTTAAAACTGCAGTAATCGATATTGTGGGCGGATAATGAAGTTCAGTGCTTTTTTCAGGATATGAGAAAAAAGTCATGTAGTAAATTTAACATTATTCATCTATAGCCTCTTCCTTGTGCAATAAATCCTATATGCATAAAAGTGTGTAAGTTATATAATTTCGTGCCAAAGACTTCTTACATACATTTGATTGCCTCTGCTCAAAGACATGTGAACTCTTTCTGGTATCCCTTACTGGAGCCCAAAGATGAATAGGCTCAATGACTTCCCAACACTTTATGTCGAAGGAAATCATTCCCACATTACTTTCGGCTAGAAAATTAACATACATTCTGCATTAATTGGTAGAAAGTTACCAACAGCATACCATGAATGCCAAGCTACAGACAGTGGACACTAGATATATTTATTTACAGTAGTAGTATCTTGACATGGTGATCTGGGACTAATTATGAAACCTACCTGTTGTAGGGTTTGGGTGTTGGAATGATTATTCACTTGTGCCTCGCCTATAATCATGCATCAAGGCTACATGTTTTGAGCATAATACTTCAATGAAACCAAATTAACCAGGATCGGGCTACACATAATCATTGTCATTGCATATACTTGGAACAGTAAAATAGTGGATGTAGACAATGACAAAAAGATAAAAGTTGTTCCGAAAATGTTTTAAAATAAAGGAATACCGAATGGTTTTCCGTGCAGGATTGTGTGATCCATGCACACAGGATGTTGCGAGACTTTTGGAAAGTGTGAAAACACACAAGCCATAGGTGAGTGTATTTTTATGCTTTCTGAAAGTCGAGCAACATCCCAAGTGCATGGATATGCTATCCTGCACACAGGCTTTTAGCCACCTAGAACAAAAAATGGACGCCTTTGGATGCCCAAATTCCGGGGTAAAAGGGAAATTATTTTCATTGATTTCCCAAGTATATTAGTAAATATATCTGAAACAAAATAGCTTAAATTCTCATTATTATTATTATACACTTGACATTGTGTACCTGGCTGAATGAAAATGTAGTAGTTAAGTAAAGAAGCATAATGGCACAAACTCGCAAAGCCAAGTGTTTGGAAAAATTTCTAATGAGCTTGGAACAGATACTGACATGAATGAAGTAACTTAAAGTTCAAAGGTTTTCCAGAGGAACGTTTTTACTGCAGATGTATCGATGTACCAAAATTGGACGCCCTCTTTCAGGATCCTGGAAAACCATTTGGTAATTGTTTTATAAAATTACTACAGTGAAACAATGGTTAACTTGATTAAAATTGCTGATGAAATGTGCAGTTCTCACAACAATCGTGAATTAACCAATCAGAGAATCGCTACTCCAGGTTATTGAAAACAACAATAAATGTAACAGAATTTGATTGCAAATTCGCGAAAATTTTAAAATATACGAAATTTATTTGAAATGGAAAACCCACTAAACAGAGAGCCAAAGTAGTTTTGAAGATTCTCAACCTGAATACTTGAAGATTGCCATGGTTTGATGAATTTCAACGATTCATCATGGTCTGATGAATTTCAACGGTATGTATTGCTACTTGCTGAACAGCAATGTATCAATCAGAAATTTATTCATACAATTAAACCAACTACTCAATATTTGCAAACTTACTTCAAAGTCGAAAGGTATCGTACAATGAAACTTTACAATAGATTGCCATGGTTTGATGAATTTCAACGATTCATCATGGTCTGATGAATTTCAACGGTATGTATTGCTACTTGCTGAACAGCAATGTATCAATCAGAAATTTATTCATACAATTAAACCAACTACTCAATATTTGCAAACTTACTTCAAAGTCGAAAGGTATCGTACAATGAAACTTTACAATAGATTGCCATGGTTTGATGAATTTCAACGATTCATCATGGTCTGATGAATTTCAACGGTATGTATTGCTACTTGCTGAACAGCAATGTATCAATCAGAAATTTATTCATACAATTAAACCAACTACTCAATATTTGCAAACTTACTTCAAAGTCGAAAGGTATCGTACAATGAAACTTTACAATAGATTGCCATGGTTTGATGAATTTCAACGATTCATCATGGTCTGATGAATTTCAACGGTATGTATTGCTACTTGCTGAACAGCAATGTATCAATCAGAAATTTATTCATACAATTAAACCAACTACTCAATATTTGCAAACTTACTTCAAAGTCGAAAGGTATCGTACAATGAAACTTTACAATGCAAGTGTATCTGTAAAATTATGCGCAACAATTTCTGTTCAGAATTTCCTGTGCAGGATTGTCTGATCCTGTATATAATTGACCATACTGACTATGCCTTGATATGCAACTCCTGTATATATCTAAAAACATCTCCTCAGGATCACGCCACGCTTTCAGCCTTACACACTTTGTGTTTGCAGTGCACAATTTTTGTTCTTTGTCTATTGCACCATAGCACATATATCTTCATTTTCAGGTCAGTGTGAATGCCCGAGCAGGCATCTTGTTATGTAACAATGGTTATTTGTGGCAAACATCCGTACTGTAAAAATATATCTTGCATCATTGGAGATAATCCAGTAATTGTCACTCTGATATCCCATACATTCAGGCTCGAAGTATTTGCATGCTATCTCATTTTGCTTGTAGCCCTCTTTGAGATAGGTGTAGTAGGACAGCACTATGGATGACGAAACTTTCATTCCATGGAAAAATGTCCCCAAATCATACGCTATTCGTAGAGAGTCTTTAAAGTGCTGCTTTGAGTTAAAATCATTGAGATTCATGACAGTAGTTCTGTAAGATGGAAATTATTAATTGAAGTCAATTTCGTTTAGTAAAATATTTATCAGTCTTGCCTCTTGACCTTGTAGTGGCATGAAGCTAATGCCAGCTTATATAATATATTGAAATAATCCCTCAGCGGATTTAACTTCAGTTAAGGAACTGATTTCTAGATGTACATTTAATACCAAGAAACTAAAGAACATAGCCATTTTCATTGCACAGCCTGGCAACATTAGGTTTCAGTTATCCTGCCTTCCAATGGAATTTTCGAAAATGGAAGATTTCTGAATAAATATTTGGCGAAAACAATATAATACACCATAATTTTGAGTACAATATATGAACACCATAATTTTGAGTACAAGAGGGTGGAGCTTTTTGCTGACCTTGCTAATTTTCAGTTGGGCAGTTTCTATTTAAAAATCGAGCAAATGATACAGTGCTTCCACTTCATAAAACTGGGAAATCCAGTTTTCATCCTTATTTATTGCAATATTTCCTGCCAGAAATTGCAAAATTTCCTGGCAAATTTCCTTTATTTATATTTAGCCTTTGGAAGTTTCCCTACTGGTTTCATTTTTGTATTATAAGGGTATTTGTGGTTTGAAACTTTGAAGGAGTAAGTAACATATCATTACGTGTAAAGAACACCCGCATGCTAAGACAGTTGTGAGTTGAACATTTTTTCATCATCTTTCACAACATAGGCTACACCTGTGTGAATATAATTTAGCAGTTAACGTTAACAAATATAAAGTATACTAAAACTATAAAATATTTTGTAAAAATGGAACAATTTCCTGGTGTCCAGTGTAACTAAATAGTTCTAGCATATACTTGTATGAAGCAATGCTACCGAACAACAGTTTCATCAATCAGTCAATAGATACAGGAAAAAACTTGTCAAGAAATTTCTTTATTAATTCCTTGGCATTTGCTTTCATCTTGGCAGCAAATTCCAGCATCTGTTTGCTCGGTTGAAGTTTAGCAGCAGAAGTATTTCTGTTCTTCATTGCTGCGCTTTACACTGGAGAAGTGAAACTAACGACGACGATTTCAGGGAGGATCGGCAATCCGACTTGACTTGCTTTAATGCACTGAATGTTCTTTCTACTGCTGGGTTTGAAAAAGGAACAAGGCTATAATCGAAACAAACTGCATAAGACTTGGATACGTTTGTTCTCCAGTTACGGTCTTCGCATCTCTGATAACCCGCCAGTATTGTTCCCAACTCATCTCGGACTTAGCTTCACTTTCAGCAACTAGAACAAACCTTTTCTGGATTTGTAAAATAGCCTCGACAAGAAAATCCGTACAGTGTGTTCGAAATCGATCAAATTGCTCACTTTGGGTTTCACCAGCTCCGTCGGCTTCCATCTCGCATAACGTTGCAGTTGCAGCCATGCCAACATAAATCTGTATCAACGGAACATGGAAAGCACTTGATGTTGAATCAATCTTACTTGGAGCTGTTTTCTTCATGTAATCTAGAGTCATGAAATCACTGGCAATAGACTTAATCAGATCCTCTAATTCTTTCTTCAGGCTGTGAAGAGGGGGTCTCGTGCTTTGAAAAAGAATGTTGAAAGAGTTGCAGCATTCAAGTTGATAGCTGAGAAATTCGAAGTACGCTAAAGTGAATTTGTTTTGTCTTGTAGATACGATCATTAGAATGCATCAGGTCTTCATTGACAACCAGAGTGAAGAACTGTTTAAGAGCTTCGAATTGCTCCAAAATACGGTTTATGCAAGCTTGAAGAGAAAGCCATTGAGTTTGAGTTGGTGCCAATAACTTTAACGGTTCTGTGTTGAAAAAACATTGGAATTCCTTGTAAACGTCTTGCCTCTTTGACGATCGGTGAAAATGAGCATATATGTTTCTACATAGGTCCTTTAAGGCTGCATAGGAAGAGGCTAAATGTATCAGGTGACATGAGCATTTCACAAGTTGCACATTTGGTAATTCCGATTTTAACAAATGTGAAACTGAATTGTGTTCCCAAACATAACGTTTGTGGTGTCTGAAGAGCAACCAATTATGTTCTTCATGGGAATATGAAGTTCAAAAAACGTGGGTGTCATTGTAGAATAAATTCCAATTCCGCAGTGCCATCTTCAACCTCAACCATATCAACTAAATGATATTTTGACTCAAAAGAGTTCATGTCAAAATATGTAGCTAAAATCGTCATCTGCTTAATAGTACTCAAATCTGTTGTCTCATCAATAATAGCGCTAAACAAATGCATTGTAGCAAACTAACAACTTCATGCAGGTAGTCAAAACCCAGGACTCTTGATGGATGACGTTTGTTACCTTTTGCTTTCCCAACGTTAAGGATTTTAATGCCTCGTCAACTAGATCATTGGAGAGGGATATTGCCAAGTCGTGCTCAGCGAGAAATGCACATAATTTGATTTCCGTAGACTTCAGATGATCAAATGTGGTACTTGCACTCTTTTTGAAAAGACTGGTCACAGTACTAGTTGTGGACAATGCTGCAGCCTTCTTTTCGTGGCATTTGCTCTTCAGGTGCCTTTTGAATCCTGTGTTTGAGCAAGTAACTGACATTGCACATATCTTGCAGAAAGGTTTTGCTTGCCATCACGACCAGATTTTGCCTGAAGCCAACTTTTAAATTTGTCATGTTGCAACCAGCTTTTGACGAATCTCTGCTCTTTTCTCACTCATTTTGTTTTCACCTTTGGACCTGGCGCTTGACCACAACGCTTACTGCCGGTTTGTGTTAATTTCACGCCTGACTGAACAATCTCCGCCTTAAATTAATCATCTTAGCAATCACTTAAATTAAAAATCTTAGCAAACAGTGTCTTTATTCTTGAATTTTGAATCTCAACTGCTACCCATTTGAGTTGAGCCTGCGAGCGATTTCCGAACAATTTCCGAATTGTACCGAGCAAATTCCCGAAATTGATGCGACGCTGCCTATTGAAGGTCCAAATCAAATTGCAAGCGTTTGGAAACTCTATGATAAATAGCTTTCTACCTTCTATATATATTCCACATTTTACTAGTTACTAATGCCACATATAGACTATTTTAAAGCACCAATGGTTGGAATCGCAGAATTTCCTGCCATTATCATGGCAATTCATTGTATTTCCTGTCAATTCATTGTATTTCCTGTCAATTTCCCTCCAAACAGGATTTCCTGGCATTTTTCCTGCCAGAGCCCAATATTTCCTTTTGCCAGGAAACTTCCTGGCAGGTAGAAGCTTTGGAATTAAAGGAAGCACACACATTAAGTTGCATCAGACTGACTTCTTGGTTTTGCCCCTGATTTTGACTTAACTGTTGAATGTTGTTGCCATGTTCCCATCCAGTGCACTTAATACAAGAGGCATTAACCACCCCCTGAATGTTGGCTGATTTGTTGGCCTTCAGCAGTAATTTTCATTTTTTTGTGAAGTTATTAACAAATAGGAAAATTCACAATTATATAATACAAGGAACAATGATAATCTTAGACTACCATGTTACCACTCAATAAAGGATTGGAACAAACTGAATAAAGGCACAGTGAACATCAGTGAGGATGACCACCCATGCACTCCAGTAACTGAAATGTGCCCAAAAACTTAAATCCCACTTTGAAACCTGCTTGACATTCCGGAAGCATGTTTTGTAATAAATTTCAACAAAACTGTAACCGTTTACTTTTACGTTGTCCCGGGTGTCTCCTTTAGTTCTCGAGTTACAGCATTATTACCATATGTTCAGTATTTTACTCACTAAAGTGGTATTTCATAATTAATCGAATAATAGTTGAAAACAGAATAACTTAGTCTGCTTAGTTTCTCATATGAAACAATTATGTTAAGTACATAAATACACAGCGTATATATTAATATAGTTCGGCCAATGTTTATTGTTTAAGACACAACTCTCTAAGATGATGTTGTTAGAATTCCCAAATGTAATACGATCCGATATAAAGTCATCTCGAATATTATTTCACTCAATGTAGACACAATAAAAATGCAACAGTGATGTATTTATGTTATTCTTGTTCACAATTAAATATGCAATTTATGCAATGCAATCTAGAGGTCCACCTGTTCCTCTAGGTAAAACATAGTTTGGCGAGAGCCTCTAGACTGTTCGAGCACTTGTTGCCCATAATATATGCCACAAAAATCTGTCCGCTGTGTTTTCTGGTGTTTTTTTTTCAAACTGTGGTTTGGATGCCAGTTATTTCAACATATTAAACTTCATGTTTTATTTGTTCTTCCAGATTAACAAAAAGGTAAAATACTTTAATTTTTTCTGTGTTGGTGTTGTGTACTCAGGTGAATAATATGTTTGTGATGTTACTCTGAGTGTATATCCACACCGGGCGAGCTTGAAAAATATGCCCAGCCACGGTGGGATTCGAGCCTACGACCTTTGGAATACTAGCCCAATGCTCTTCCAACTGAGCTACGCGGTCAGGATGGTTCGAGTAAGTGATACTGTTCCGAAATATCACTTACTCGAACCGTCCTGACCGCGTAGCTCAGTTGGAAGAGCATTGGGCTAGTATTCCAAAGGTCATAGGTTCGAATCCCACCGTGGCCGGGCATATTTTTCAAGCTCGCCTGGTGTGGATATGCACTCAGAGTAACATCACAAACATATACTTTAATTTGTCTAACGTTTCGGCTTTCCTAAACGGAAACCATTATCAAAGACTATGAATCTATTAAAAATAGATTCATTATTAATTTTTAATAGATTCATAGTCTTTGATAATGGTTTCCGTTTAGGAAACGGAAACGTTAGACAAATTAAAGTATTTTACCTTTTTGTTAATCTGGAAGAACAAATAAAATCTGTTTCAACCTGGATTCAAACCCTTCAATATATTAAACTTCATTAACTATATTGTACTTATCCTGTCTCTGTTT
This sequence comes from Paramuricea clavata, assembly GCA_902702795.2. Lineage (NCBI taxonomy): Eukaryota > Metazoa > Cnidaria > Anthozoa > Malacalcyonacea > Plexauridae > Paramuricea > Paramuricea clavata. Next base: position 1,926 of record CACRXK020010912.1, on the reverse strand, counting down.
CAACATATCATTTATGAACAATTGAAAATACTTCAGATAATTGTATATTGATGTGTTTTATAGCTAATATGTTGTTTCACAGCAGGGGAATTGACTTTATATAGGTCATTGGGTAGATGTCTCTATTACTGTGGCGTGTACGAATTCGGAACACAAAAAAGTTTTCGGATTGTGCACGCATAAAGGTCCATACACACCCGACACAATTTGGCAACACGACGCAATTTTTCCATTTTCATTGAATGATAACTTTGATCCTAGTTTAAATTTTCCAAATGTTTAGAAGTGTTATAACATTTCGAGTTATTTGGTCTACATATTTTTCAAAACTTGCTCTCATTGGCTGTTTTATTAACTTTCAAAAACTAAAAAATGGTGTTGTCAATTTGCGTCTGGTGTGTCTGGACCTTAACACACAGTTACTATGGGTTTTTACTACAATGGATTTGTTAAGTGTGCAAATAAGTATTGTCCTACACTTAGAATTGTAAATATTTTAATCCGGAATAACTGTTTCAGCACAAATTACTGGTATATGAATGACCTGTTTATGCACACATATATTATTTTCTGATTATGTTCTACACTATGTTCTAGTATATGGTATTATGTTCTGGGTAGGGTGGGGCAACGATTTATTGCTATTTGTAGATTCATGTACACGTAGCATACCTATTTTTGTAACAGTTAAAAATGGCCCGGAGGGCCTTTTTGTGGCCCGATTCTCTAAATACACTCCCTATCCTCGGGCACCCCTTCCACCCAACTATAACTGCCCTCCGCCATCATGAACTGTATACAACATAAAAGACAATAGAAGTAGAGCGTGAAAAAGTGTATTGGAATTCATTGTATTACAAAGTTTTATTAGATTATTTTAGAGCACAATATACAACACCATTCTTATATTCCCACCATATGTGAGATTTGTTATACATCTTATATGTTAATTTTATAGTGTCCATGAGCTAATGTACTAACACCATCTTCTAAAATGAAACGTTTATTGTTGTATAGACTTAAATCAATCTTGTTTAATTTGATTGTATTTGTATTTGTATTTAAAATAGATCCCCAGTTAGCTATAATGCTAGTTTACACGAGGTCTACAATACATTTGATGGAGTAGATCTCATGATCATTACTTCGAATCTGATTCATTACGTTTTTGTCTGTTTCTTATCGAATAAGCAGGTTTTATAATTGTCATGTCTTATCTTCTTATCCACCGACTTCTTTTATCCCTTTAGCTGTCTTCTTCTCAACCAGCTTGTTGGTTTCAATGTATGGCATAGAGTACATCTTTGGCCTCAAACCAATGAACTCTTGAATTGGAATACCATGTGTTTCATCTTTCATTTTCCGAAGGACTTTCTTGTTTCTGATACTGTACAATGGATGGCCTTGTGCATATTTGGATGATAATATCCATTTATCTTCCAGCATATCTTGATAAATGTTGTTAGTCTTGATCTCATAACGGAGGCTGTCTGTGAACAACAACTTGCGCTGCAGTCATACTTGACTATGTACTCATAATGAAATGACTACTATGTTCTCATGACTACTATGTACTCATAATGAAACTGATACACAAGTACATTAGAGAGATCCAGTATTGAAAATCTGATGTAAATTTTATGGTTTAGGCATAAAGCTTTGTTTTCTTCATATTTACTGCTGCTAAATCCTCAGAAAATATGCGGAAGGAATCAAACAATGGACGAGAGATTAGCTTTGTGAGCTTTGTCTTATTGTTGACCAACTTGACATTGACTCGCTCAGTTTCTCTTCTCAAATTCTCCACGGTTTTTCCAAACACCGAATTATTCATCAGCTTGTAGAAATATTTCTCAAAGTCATTCACAGCATGTTCTCTTCTTTCTGTGTTGAAATCAATATAGGCTTTGAACCATGGATTTTGTT
>CACRXK020010911.1:0-16638 GCA_902702795.2 Paramuricea clavata | reverse complement strand
TATGAATTGGAACAAAAGAGTTTGCTCAGAACGCAGGAAATCGCATTTCCGAGGTTCTAGATTTCAAAATTTCCCGGGGGAGGATACCCCCGGACCCCCCGACAAATGCGAGTTCTTATGTATGCATCAGTCAGTTCAGGAGCTGGATCCGCCCCTGCGTACAAACGTTTACCCATTTAATAGTTGTTTATGCTTTATTGATCTGGTACAGATCTGATGCAATTTTTCGCTCTTTGTACTGAGTGTAGCCATCTATTCTGTGATGTAGCACCTTATACAGTCAATGACAATGTATAATGAATACACGGTCTAAATAATATCGATGGGCACTTACATATTAATTGATGCCGGTAATGCATAACAGAAATTTATATATTGTATTATTGCGTAGAATCTCAAAGATTTTCTCAATATTCATGTCTGAAATGTTTATATACTTGAAAACAACACTGTCTCGCTTCTGTCTACGTACTGTACCTCTGTATAATGAGTATGCCGTGAAAATAATATCGGCACTCAATTGAATGCCTAGAATCTCAAAGATTTTCGACTCAATATAACAATATTTACGTCTGAAATGTTTATACACTTGACTGCACTGTCTAGGCCGTCTAAATATTATCGGAACTTAATTGAACGCCCGTAATGCATAAGATCAATTTATATTTTGCGTAGATTTTCAAAGATTTACTCAATTTTCACGTCTGAAATGTTTATACATCTGAAAACTACACTGTCACTCCTTCCTTGCATATCGTCACGCCATCGTGATCTACGGCTTGATAGCGCATGCGCATTTGCGCTACTAAAGAAAAAATCGGGTGTTCCGGGGTAAAGATCCTTTACACAACATGACAAGCGAATGTTCTAAAATTTACAAAAAATTACGATAACGAAAGCGATTCCTCGATATTTTTGTGAACTTGGCAAAAGGATAACAGGATATGTAAATAAGTTAACTGAAATTGCCTAAATAACCTTCAAAGCACTGACTAAGTACGATAAATCACTACGAACATATATCGTATACACCCCCCGGAAAGTTTACTGTATGACTGACTGAATGAATGACTGATACGTTTGAATTTCCCCCCAGTCATCACAATACTGTGAAGTTTCGAAGAAACTTCACACTAAAAAATGTAGTTATTAAACACGGCAGAATCGATGCCGCGGCCACGGGTTTTCAAATTGTCTGTTGTAATTGTATTATTGAGCAAATGACAGACTTCGCGCAATAATGATTAATGTTGTTTTTTAACCTGCTATTGTTCGACACTTTTAATAAATAGTGTTTGTTCAAAACCTAAATACGTTTCCTTAAATCTTACAGTTATATTTTGGATATAAATGTGTAAAATACATTAACATTAAGAGAATAAAATTTTATATATTTAGTTACAGTTTTATTTTATAGTATAGTTAAAACGGCAATGTATACGAACAAAGACAGCAATATACAAACGGGACTATGTTTTAAATATTAGAACACTTTAGGGAAAAAACGACCATGCATTATTTTAGATTAAAGTTTAGACCTTGGAATCCTAGTGAAAGACACAGGCGTAAAATTGCGCGAGAAACTGTTTGTTGTTGTTAATAACCTCTGGTAATCTAATTAACAAAACTTACTTTGATTGGCTACTATTTACCGGATATTCAATTATCTCAAAGGGGGCGTATTGAAAAAATATCAATAAAAGTCGCAGGCTCTATATAATAGAGCCTGTGAGCAGGCTAGTGCTCTCATGGATTTCCTCTTTTGCGGGAAAATTAATTAATCTTGGACTCTCAGAACCGATTGTTTCGGCTGCGCTATATCTCTGGTTTTATGCACACAACAAGAAAAAAATACTCCCGAATCAGCGTAAAAGTTTGTATTTAAGGATGCAAAATTGTTTATTTTGCCTAAAGACTCCGCGCCCCCATAAAGTGGAAAACGCAGAGCCTCGTTAAAATCGAATCTTTAGGCAAAATAAACAATTTCTTGACAGACACCGTACTCCAACTCCGTCTTTTCCACCATGCCTTTATCAGTTTATTTAGTTAGTCTCGTACTATTCGTCACAGCATTTTTTTCACTGAATTCACTAACAAAAGCCATGGGGACAAAATTTAGCCGAATACGATCCGTCATTATCCGGTTATAGAGTTTATCCCCCGAGTTGTAACCAACGCAGCCGGAGATATTAGCTGTAAAACAGCCAGAGCTGAAAAATCGGAGTTTGCACAGCACTACAAATTACCCACAATTACCCATGGGAGCTGTGGAACAGCAGTGAACATGCTCATTAGTATGTATGAATTGAAGCAATTTAGCTGCCACGTACAAGAAGGCTTTAAATTCACAACATAATATTTTATGCTGTTTAATGGTTTTAACATAATGATAATATATTTGTTGTTTATGTCGACATAAGAAATCAGCCTTGTAGTTGTACTAGCCTGCATCACGTTTTAACCCCTGACATGCAAAATTATTACGATTACAACTTGTGAATTTATAGGAAACTCTAAATTCCAGTTGATTTAATACTTGAAAATATTTTCCTGTGCAGTAATTGCCTATTTTTGAGTGAAGATTGAATCAATCTTATACCAGTCAGGCAACCAAGCCTACAAAAATAATGGGTTAAACTATTCCAGTTGTTCAAACCTAGATTTTATATTAAATTGTTATTGCAAATTGTGTCAATAAACAGCAATAAAAAGAAATATTTGAATTGCTACTATTTCCGTTCAGTTTTTAGTCATTATTTCCCACTTGTCACGCAAGTGCATACTAGGATGGCGGCATTATCCATTCAACCAAACATGATTTTTCTGAAATTTCACTGAATATATATATATATATATATATATATATATATATATATATATATATATATATATATATATATATATATATATATATATATATATATATATATATATATATATATATATCCCATGCATGAGGTTAAACATTTTTATTTGTGGCTGTCACACAAGTCACAATAAGTAAGTTGCAATATCCAAGGCCTCAAATAAAATGTCAATTTCAACACCTCCCCAGTTCCTTTTCCAAATCAAGTTTGCCTTTTGCAAAATCAGAAGTGGCAGAAAACATCCTTTTTAACCATGGCCGGATTTTGAGGGGAGGTGCACACCTCCCCTGAGAATTTTTGCATTCCACTGAAAAATCATGCGCCGCCCCTTGGGAAACTTTCAATGATAGATCAAAATGAAAATTTGACATTTTTTGGTTGCTTAAGGTCTACACTTCGTAAGAAAGTTTTTCTGTAAAATTGAAACAGTGATAGTAATGAAGGGCAAAATTGGATGAGTTGTATAGTCATAATTCATTAATACGCTGATACATATATGTACACTACATGCATATGCCACGGGGGTCGTGAGCTAAACCACTGCACCTCCCCTAAATTTTTTCCACCTCCCCCACTATTTCCACCAAAATCCGGCCTTGTTTTTAACCATAAAATTGTGAATTGGTCACATGAGTCACAATGGAATGGCTCATGAGCAGCTCAAATATCAAATTCCAGCTGTGTTGATTCACACCACAGGGGATTACACCTATAAGGAGATAATGGCAGATATTATTCGGCTCAATTTTGACCTTAAGATACAGTAAGGTGATGCAGCATATCAGAGCATGTTGCTTGCGATTTACAACTCTTCCTGTGATAAGATAGATCACAGACTTGCAATTTAGCCATTCGCAGTAAGCGAAAATGGTTTCACACAACAGACACAACTTCAGATGAATATGTACTTTCGACAAACTCAATGTTGCCATTACTTGTAATTCTTCGAATTTGTCACATTTCTTGTCATTCTTACTCTCCAGCCAGAGAGAAAGCACTGCAACCCTAGCTGACCGACAAACGCCGGAACTCATGCAGAACTCTGGCCTTCCCAAATTCATACCCAGACTGTTTCCTCTATGCTCCTCGTTGAGGATAGAGCCTGGATACGAGATTGTGGCCTCCCCAAATAAACCAATCTTCCACCACCTACGATATTCATAGGAAAATGTCAGTCAAATTTTTTCATTATTTTGTACTCTTTGGTTTGACTCTAGCGGGGGCAATCATTGCACAGAGGCCAACAAAAAAACAAAATGGCTGTTAATGCATCTAATGTAAATGAGTTCTCTGACTATTATAAAAGCCAATATAAACAATATAAAAGCTGTCCTTCACCCTTTACACAGACCACTGACACCCACATAACGTGAAATTAGAAGAGTTTCATTACTAATTTACATGTCTAAATATTTTACACATGTATGGGCTATTGTAAATTATATAGTATATATTACTTACTGTTTCACCGGATTGTGATTGTGCATCAGGGGTGGATTTATAGGGGGGGATGCACAGGGGTGCACATCCCTGTTGGCCTTGCTCAACAGGGGTGCAAGGGGGGTGCAAAAAAATCAAATTCAGAAATATGGCATAATAGACACTTCCCGAATTTGCTTGAGTGCACACGAAACAATAGCTTGGAATCGAGGCGGACAATGTAATTATTGTAAATAAGTAGTTATTTACAATGATTACATTGTCCGCCTCGATTCCAAGCTGTTGTTTCGTGTGCACTCAAGCAAATTCGGGAAGTGTCTATTTCCAAGGCTTTTTCTTTTTTGAAGTCAAACTGAAGCTCATAATTCAATGCCCATATCGCAGGAAATGGCATTTCTACGGTTTTAATTTTCAAAATTTCCGGGAGCATACCCTTGGACCCCCTAGGGAGCTCGCGCCTTCAGCGCTAGAGTTGTTGGGAAGCCAGATCATTTGAATGCTCACCCATCACCCCCTTAGAAAAACCTTGCTGGATCCACCCCTGTTGTGCATACATGTAGAGTCTGTAGATGTGCATGCACAATATAGATGGCATATGCCAATGACAATGTATGGTGTTAGCCAACTTGGGGAAAATCCTTCACTATCTTCCTATTTTCATGAATGTATGGTTTACCCCTACATGTAAATTGCTTGTAAAACTTTGAAATTTTAATTCTTATTTAATATCACAATACCTTGTGCCAACCATCCAAGTAAAGGTATGCGAAGGTATCCTCCAAATCCTTTTGTGCATATCCATCTTGTCTCATTTCTTGTTTCTTCGCACTAAACTAAAGTAAGTAAAGATGGAATTATTTTCACACAGTTTGTGGGAAAGTGCTTGAAATGCCTAGTAACCTCTTCAATATTAAAATTCAAAAATACTAAAGCAGACATGTGTACCTCTGCACTAAAGCGGGCATTGTGGACGATGGTTACATTTTCAAATATATAATTTGAAATGTTGTCAGGTTGATAAAACGACTGTTTCACTTTCCTCAATAGTTCTACGGCATCTCTTGATTCAAGACCTTGTATATCCAGCAGCTCTATAGAATGTCACGTAAAAAATAGACTGTTGTTTTATATCAATGATCAATCATGGACTGCACAGGTGGGGCCTTCTACATGATTTTCAACGAAGAGTAATGCTCGAGTTGACCCGTTTCATATATGTCATGGGCGGATTTATTGGGGGGGGGGGGGTAGTAGGGGTTACCTCCCCCCCTGGAATCTCTCTAACCCATCTTATAAGGTGCTCAACCCCACTAAAATTTTGCTTCACCCCTCCTATTTTGTGTGAAAGTCTTTAACCAAAACGCTTAACCCCTGCCAAAGCTCGCTCAGTGGTGCCGCTTGCACCCCACTAGAAATTTTCCACCCCTCCTTTTAAAAAAATTAAATCCGCCCTTGATATATGTGCAATTGTTCTTTTACAATGCAATAGTCATTGACAAGAATCTTGAACACTAAATTTTCAGTGAAACATGTGTTTCACAGAAATACATCTACCTATCAAAATTATTGTGGGAAATAGCTGGAAATGCACTGCCTGGGCTTGTAATGTTCAAAAGAAGGTTCTTACTTAATCCCAACACTAGCCCTCCCCCCCCCCCTAGAAAAATTGCTGCAATTTCCCCCATGGAAAAATTTTTTTGGTGACCTCTAATATTAATATTCAGTTTGCCTGTTCAGGCAAACTATACTGCAACCCTCGAAATTCAACTATTTTTGCCTCGGCAAATAATTGCCGAAGTCTTTTGATAATTTTCGAGTTTGCCTCGGCAATGCCTCGGCAATTTTTTCGCCGAGGCACGCAATGAAATCATATTAAATTCCTTCGGCAATTACTTCGGCACCCTTCGGCATTCACGTCGGCAGTTCCTGATTCAAAATGTTTTTAAAAAGTTAGTGGTACAACAACAACAAATTGTATGAAAGAATAAACTTGACGGTAATCACGCGACAGTCTAAAAGATGAAACAAAGTTTCTCGACGTGCCGTCTTTAAACCATCAAGATTGTTCTTTATTTCAGACAAAGCCGACGCTGAAAAGCTCAAATTTAGATATTTTGTAAAGTAGCTATGAATGAAATCTTCGGCTGTTGTTCACCCAACGTCGATGACAACAATTCGAACAAAGAAGTGATATAAAAAAAGAACACTGTAGTTTGTAAATTTAACAACAAAAAAAAACGAACAGACGCTGTAGTTTGTAATTTAAGGTACAACGGGTGGAATTGCCTCGGCATTTATTTGCCAAGGCAAACTATGAAAAATCGTAACTTGCCTCGGCATTTGCGTCGGCAGTTGCCGAGTGCCGAGGCGAATTTCGAGGGTTGTACTGTGCCCCCCCCCAAACAAGATTAGGCCCATACGCTCATGATGTCAATGAGTGTGGGTTTTTCTAAAACTTGGAATATTGCATATTGAAAAATATGGTAATACCAATTTATGATTGATGTACTACTTTTGGTATTGATAGTTGCATAATAAATGTATAATTCCACCATAAGGTACCTTAGCCTAATTTAGACTACTTTATTAGCCTACCTTTACCTTAGGGGACATTAGCCTACCATGTACTACCTTGGCATACCTTAAATTACATTAGGGTACCCTAGACTACATTAGGGTACCTTGGCCTACCTTATGGTACCTTAAGCCCTGTTTACACTACGCTCAATTTTTGGTACGGCACGGATAAAATTGGTACCCGTACCACTTTTTTGGTTCTTTTTTGGTTCTTGGACTACCTAGTGGTAGGGTACCAAAAATTGAGCGTAGTGTAAACAGGGCTAAGCTAAATAGGTAGTCCAGGAACCAAAAAAGTGGTACGGGGACCAATTTTATCTGTGCCATACCAAAAATTGAGCGAAGTGTAAACGGGGCTTTAGACTACCTTAGCCTACATTAGGGTACCTCAGACAACTTTAGCATACCTTAGCCTACATTAGATTACCTTCATTAGATTAGCCTATAGCCTACCTTAGGGTACCTTGTACTATCATAGACTACATTAGACTATCTTAGCCTACTTTAAAGTACCTTAGCCCATCTTAAATATCAGGATTTTGGCATCAATGACCTTCATACAAGAATGATTCAATATTTAATCCATTAAATTGCAAAGCACCTTACATCTGTCTAATGCAAAACAATTTTACTTGTCGAAAGGAGAAGCAGCCCTTGAAACTCCTGACATTTCAGGTTGCAAGAAATGATGACCACTGATGGTTGTTGTAGACGGCATTTTATTAACCATATATGTGTGTTAAATCCTAAAGTGTCCCCTTTGAACAAGAAACTGCAATGTTTGAAGTTTGAAAAAGGGATGAACAATGTTTGTGGCAAAATACTGTATGAACACGATTTGCTCACATGCTCGCTAGGTTTGTACGTTTTCGGAATGTTTACTTCGATTGACGGATTTGATACTGGTAAAGCATATTCTGACAAGTTAAATAATCACACTGATAATGATCAAAACATGATAAAACACTGTTGGTGAAATTGTGTATGTGAAAAGTGTGTTCAAGAAAAATGCAGAGGATTTTCAAAGTAGTTTGGCAAGGTTTTGCCGACCTAAATCTACAATATCTATTTGCAGGTCGGCATTGCTGAATGCAGACCCGAGTTTCACGGGTTGCATGTGACTAGTTAACCCACGAAGTTGCACTGCACCCTACTTTATATTATATTTCATGCTGTTAAAGTCTGGGGAGAAGGGAGAGCGCTGGCACTATAAATGAGTTGACTTGAATAATTTCTATTTAGGGTATATTTCACCTGGTGGTATATACTAATACTAAATAAAATAGGAAGGGATACAGAAAAAAATTCCTTGCATGTTCCTCCTGACTCCTGAGTAAATGAACTACCAACTATCAAGTTACACCTCGAGCATTATATACCTCGCGTCTTCTTATTTCTTGGTATGACAAATTTCTTTGAGTTTAATGGTTGCACTGGCACTGTATTTTTGCGTATATCTTTCTTCGCTTTCTTGATCACAGTTTGCGCCTTTGTCTTTACTCTTTGCTTCAGTGGGACATCGTCTTCACTGGTCGACGAAGATGATTGTTTCATCTTGCAAGCACGCCAAACCTAAAAGCTTCATAGGCACCACGCTGTCATAAACTCCGCCATGTCACTCGTTTAAAACAAGTCTGTTGCGTAAATATCGTCTGTTTTGATACTGAATGAGTCCTGCATTCATATCAATAAGACGGAAAGAGTACTTACAACATGTTTTTGGCGTGAAGGATGCAATTTGGAGCGGTATTTTATACAAACAAACAACTACATGCCGAAAACTGATGACAAGCACAATACATATATGATATACCGCAGTATCAGGTTGCATGTCGGGTGTTGGCGGCCATTTCCGAAAGATGGCCGCATTTGCACGAAATTTCTGCATGTGACCACGGTTTTAATAATAGACGTCTATTAACCGTGATGTGCGCGCAAAACCATAGAAATAAATCAAATAATAGATATTTGATTGCGCAAAACAAAAAAGGTCTTAAGCCAGTTTTCCATTTCAATCGTATCTTACCGAAACGTAGCGTATTTCTTTCTTCCCTGAAGTACGTTACGATACGATTGAAAAAAAACAGGCTTTAAAACATTGCACCTGAGACTGGCACGCATATGAAAAGCCGAACATGCATTTTTTATTTTGGCTACATTGCTCACGTAATCTCACTTCATTTATTTATTTATTTATTTATTTATTTATTTATATATTTTTTACATTCACTGTATAAGGGTGAAGGTATGGTCAACAGGTGAAAAGGACAAAAATTCCATATTGCTGGCATGTTGTAAAACATGGACTGGACCTTGGACTGGACTGGACTTGTAAAACATGGACTGGACTTGTAAAACATGGACTGGACTTGTAAAACATGGACTGGACTTGTAAAACATGGACTGGACTTGTAAAACATGGACTGGACTTGTAAAACATGGACTGGACTTGTAAAACATGGACTGGACTTGTAAAACATGGACTTGTAAAACATGGACTTGTAAAACATGGACTTGTAAAACATGGACTTGTAAAACATGGACTTGTAAAACATGGACTTGTAAAACATGGACTTGTAAAACATGGACTTGTAGAACATGGACTTGTAAAACATGGACTTGTAAAACATGGACTTGTAAAACATGGACTTGTAAAACATGGACTCGTAAAACATGGACTTGTAAAACATGGACTTGTAAAACATGGACTTGTAAAACATGGACTTGTAAAACATGGACTTGTAAAACATGGACTTGTAAAACATGGACTTGATCTTCGAGCGAATTTATTATCGATGTTATGTTTCTCTATATGTACACCTATATAGAGAAACAGGTAAAAATACACGAATTATTCTGGTGCGCTCGCTTGCCTCCACCTTATTTTGCCCCCGGAATTGGACAGACAATAGAGACCTTAAGCTTGACGTTTACGGCAAACGTCGAACCGCTGACGAAGTTTTTGATTTTACAACTCTATTATAACAGCTTTTACACCAGTTTTTTACAACTCTATTATAACAGCTTTTATACCAGTTTTGAAATATATAAAACAATTATTAAACTTGTGGTAATTAGCAACTTTGAATCAACTCCAAAAGTGTTATTTTGTCGCAAAAAACAGCAACAAAATAACACTTTTGGAGTTGAATGATTCAACTCCTTGAAATTAACAGTGTAGTCATGTATTCACCAAAGCAGTAAATCAAGATTTGGCGTTTCAAGTTGACTTTTGGCGTATAAATTTCATGCTTCAACGACTACAAGCCCTCGTAGCAGTTCAAGTATGAAATTTATACGCCAAACGTCAACTTGAAAGCCAAATCTTAATTTACTGCTTTGGTGAATACATGACTGTGGTTAATTTGCTTTCTTAAATCATTGTCAAACAGGGCCTCTTTTAAGGATGTGTAATTTGGGGGAAGGGGGGACATATTTCGCGGGGGCCTGGAGAAACCTGCATATATATGCATGCATGGTTTAACTAATAAGTGCACGTCATAGAGCAGCAGATCAGGCCCGTAACTAGGATTCTGAGACAACCGAGTCGAGCACCGAAGGTACGAGCCGTCTTGAGGGGTCCAGTCTGGGGCCATCCCTCAGAAAATTTTAGATTTATTGAATCTCAGATAGGCTATTTCCAGCATTTTAAGGAGTGTTCCAACAAGAAATCAACCTTATAAATAGTGACGCAATGTAATCCAGTCCCACTAAGCCAGGCATCATGCGGTAATGAAAATGTGCGTGGTATAGTATTATCACATTCACTACACTTCAAATTATACAGTACTGTATTACATGTATTGGGGTTCTTGATTGCGACGCATTCGTCTTCTCAGTGTCACTGAAGAGAAAGATCTCTTTGGAGCATATTTTCTAATAACGAAATATAGATTGGTCCGAGTCAACATAATTTAACTTCGAAAATATTTAATCCTTTTTTGCATATCTAACATAGTTTTTTAACTAACATTTTGACAAAAAAAACTTCCACTATTTGCATGGCATGCATTTTCTATCATAGCTAGAATGTTGTAATTAAGCTGAATTCAGTTGCAAAACATAAATTTCCATAGATATAGTTCACTAATGGACCTTTCACCTTTTGACTAAAATTTTGATCTCAACAAGTCTAGACAAAAATTTTATCACAGCTTGAAAGAGCATCACAAAATTAGTAATATTCCAAAGTTTCGTTGCGAAATGTTGTAAAATGCGGATAATATAGCCTTGCGAAGTTTGCAATTTTCAGTCATTTTGTATTACAAACGGGAAATACATACCATACCTCCTTCGGAAAAAGGGTATGTATTTCCCGTTTGTAATACAAAATGACTGAAAATTGCAAACTTCGCAAGGCTATATTATCCGCATTTTACAACATTTCGCAATGAAACTTTGGAATATTACTAATTTTGTGATGCTCTTTCAAGCTGTGATAAAATTTTTGTCTAGACTTGTTGAGATCTAAATTTTAGTCAAAAGGTGAAAGGTCCATTAAACAAAACAAAACGAAAGTCATAACAAAACATTTCATTGTCCTTAGTGCCTAACAAATATTACTGGTATCCATTATTAAATTATTCAGTCGTATCCGTGTGAAACGAAAGCTTGGCTGTAGTAATGTCCAAAACGGAAATTGCCAACTGACATTACACAGTCAATCAAGATACATGTTATGATCTGGGAACTCGAGGATGAATTTCAGTCAATGATTTTCAAGGCCAAGAGATCGAACTTTTGCGATTGAACTATTATTGTAACTATTCAAAATTTGATCATTACGTTATTTTTTTAAATATTGGAGTTGGCCGAGAAAAACAGCTTACGATTAATATCCCTCCGTGCATGTACACTACTCACTAGGCTATATAGTATGGTAGATCGAGTTAATAATGCCTATCACTAAGACATGTTACTCATTTCCTAGAAATGTATCTATGGGACCGGTGCCATAGATAAATTCATGTTTTGCAACTGAATTTAGAGCTTAATTACAACCGATTCTAGATATGATAGAAAATGCAAATTGGTGGAAGTTTTTTTTGTCAAAATGTTAGTTAATAAAAAACTATTTAACATAGATATGCAAAGAAGGATTACATATTTTCGAAGTTAAATTATGTTGACTCGGTCCCGAATCTATTTCGTTATTATCTGGCCAATTCCGGGGGCAAAATAAGGTGGAGGCAAGGGCAAGCGAGCACAGCAGAATAATTCGTGTATTTTTACCTGTTTCTCTATATAGGTGTACATACTGTATAGAGAAACACATCATCGATAATAAATTCGCTCGAAGATCAAGTCCATGTTTTACAAGTCCATGTTTTACAAGTCCATGTTTTACAAGTCCATGTTTTACAAGTTCATGTTTTACAAGTCCATGTTTTACAAGTCCATGTTTTACAAGTCCATGTTTTACAAGTCCATGTTTTACAAGTCCATGTTTTACAAGTCCATGTTTTACAAGTCCATGTTTTACAAGTCCAGTCCATGGTTTACAAGTCCAGTCCAGTTACAACATGCCCATAACATGCCCTATGACTCTCTCATGTTATGATACGGCTATCACGCAAGAATCAAAGCTATAATCATGTCATCGGTTATAGACAGGAATGACAAATGCACTCCCCATATATAATGTCAAATGCCAGACTGTTTACAAATTCCCAAACGTTTACGTCTTATAAAAGTATTAACTCAAGACAGGGAACCGTGAGAACGTTTTCAATTGGCAAATCCTTCGTCTCCTACAACCTAAAAATGTTTGAAGTCAACATATTATTAGCTTTAGTCATTTTGTTAAGTACACAAGTCTTAAAAGCCTTGAGAGTTTTGACTAGTAGAGGAAGGAAATGGGTGACCGCAAGGTTATCTTTATTACAGCTGTCGTCCTGCAGACACTGCAGTGCAGGGTGCACTCATTTATAAACGTCTATACATCCCAGCTCCATACAACGCCTGCTTTATTAAGACGGATTTGATAGCTAGTTTATAGAAACATAGGAATTGTCATAGAACATGTAGTTGTATGAAACTCAACAAGCAACAATTCCCCAAACTGCAATGCCATGACAATGTTAAAACCACATTCAGTCATAAAGTATGTATACAGTATATATATGGCGGTGTATTTGGTAGCGGGAAACGGCATGGAAGGAGGAATTTAGGTTAAAAAATATATGCCTATGCTATGCCTATGGAAACGCGCCGGATTATTTAATAACCCTATTGTGGACTCTCATTTGTCATTTCCAAATAATTTATTCGAGTTCATTTTAATTTATAATTCTAAAATGTCGAACTTTATAATTCATGATACCGTGGGCGGATACAGGTTAACACCTGTGTGGCCTGTATTTCACTAGAATATAGCGATAGACATTTATTTCAGGTTGCTTAATTAATTAAACTTGAAAATGCACTTTAGTCTTTATATACCGAACGAAATGCCCGCCTTAATTCATTCGAGAAAAACGTTTCAAAAGAATATACGCAAATTTACTGAAGTAGGCGTTACACTATTAGTAGCGTACATAATAGCGTAAAAACCCCCAATAAAATTGTGTGAATTATACACAAAGTCAAAGAGCGATTTATGGCAACTTACGTCAGTTATATATGCAAATGTGTCGCAGTTTGATCAGAGGAAAATGTGACAAGCTTACAGATGATTTCACATAACACATTGTGGCATATTTAATTTACTAGGTATATTCATTATACAGAGCTATAGGAAAGAAACAAAGCACTACTGAACAGCTCAGCTTAATTGCGATTAGGAAAATATAGCTACGTCTCTATTTCTCCAATCCGTTTATGATGTCTGCACGCATTAACCTTTTGATTTGTATGCGACTTACAGATATAAAACCATAATTTAAAGCTCATATCTGACCGACAAATGTTTGGAAAGTTATAGGACGGTATAGACAAGTATTATATATTGATATACATATAGATTATAGTTTATATAAATGTGACCGGTGGACCGCACGTGCGAAGCCATATTAACCCACATGTCAAGACATTGGAACGCTGTTCCCTGTCACTCTGTTTCTTTCACTTTGTTAAAAGTTGTAAACGAAAAACTTATTTTCTCTAGTTTATGGATTATGCCTTATGGGTTGTGGATGTTTTTAACATAAAGTTTAACTCATCAGCTTATACCAAAGTATTATGTTTCATAGTTTCAGACAAATTTACTGGTAAACAAGCAAGAATGCTTGTGTTTGTTGATAAGCTGACATGAATCAATTAATGTATGGATTTTGACATATACTACATTTTTGGTGGATCAACCATCAGCAGCCAGTTGTTCGAGACTGGATTAAATTTAACACCTCACTGGTTAGCTGGAAAAACAATTTCAACTTGTTGGGAAATTTTCTTTAACATTTTAATTTGGTTAACCTAGGTCCAGGATTAAGCTAACTGGCTTTCAAACAACCAGTTCCAGGTCCAAGGATCATTCCTATTAGAGGTGTGCAAATCTGATACGAATCTGATCCGATCGGTTTGAATTTCGGAACAAAAATATTCATTTTGGATTGGATCAGATTGATAAAGTTGTTTTATAGTCGGATCGTACTTCGATATTCAAAATAAAATGAATTAATTATACATATTAATAGTTATTATTTGGTTAAATATTTCCACTTGAATTAGAAATTTATTTTATTAAAGGATTCTTTGGATCGGAATTCTTTATCAAAACTCGAATCGGATTCGGATTAGACAATTTCGGATCGGATCGGGTTTTAAACATTAGCCAATTGTCGGATTATAAACGTCCAATCCAATCCGATGCACACCTCTAATTCCTAGTTACTTCATCTCACTACAGACTCATTCTTTATACAAATTCAAGTGTGTGCAAGACTTGGTTAATAATAAAACAGCCTTTGATAATACTTCTATACTACACCAACCTACTACATTGGAACTGTTATAAAATTTCTATTCAACTGGTTACATTTTGAAGCATTTTGACAGTTAATATCAGGGAAATGTTTCATTTTAGTTTTTTTCTGTTTAACTGCAAGAGCATACAGCGTTTTGTCGCAAAGGCACTGTTGGATATTTTAAAAGTTAATTATTGAATGATATTGGATAATGTTTGTTACAAATGTACGATATGTAAAATTAACATACCTTGATGGAATTTTGGCAGCTAGACCAAAGTCTGCAACGACTGCAGTGTAACCATTGCTCTCGTTTGAAATTAGCACATTCTAGATAAGAAAGAACAAACGGAATTTAGTTGAAATTATCATTACAAACACTCAAGTTTGTCAGCATGTTTATCTTTTAAGAGGCGGATACAACGGAATGTAAATATATTCACTTAGTATCGCGAAATCTGTAAACAAACCTTAGATGCTAAATCGCGATGGATTACCCCAACACTATGCAGATAGGCCATGCCTTTGGATATATCATGGGCAAGCTTCATACGCAGGGACCACGGCAATGGCTCCCTATTGTCTTCAACAACTTCCTCTAAATTGCCAATTTCCATATACTACAAAACACCATAAATACCCTTTATTAAAATTAAAAATCTTCCATGTTTACTTAATTAAAGCACACAATCAGCAAAATCAAACGAGTTAGTTCGCATTTATTTATTTACAAAAATACTTCCATTACAAATTATAATATTATGCAACTCTCACCTCGGTAAGCAAGTGAATTCCAGAAGTGTCGAGACATACACCAAGAAATCTATTATAAACACACAAAGGACGATTTAATAATTGCTGATTTGCAAGAACTATTATTGTTTTGGAAATTATTAAAACTTCGTCTCCTGGAGCGATGTAGCAATTTATACAATGCAAGCCACAAAGCTACAAAACAAATTCAAGAGAGAAAACGAAAACTCTCAGACATGCCTTAATATATTGGGATGCTTCAACCGAGCCATAAGTCGTATTTCCGCACACATCAGTTTCATCTTGGTTGCTTTCTTCATAGTCTTGATGACAAATATTTTGCCGGTTTTTGAATCCGTAGCCTACAATAAGAATGCATGGATCGAAGTCAGTAACTTTATAGACAAAGAGGTAAACAAATAAGTGCAAACTTATATACAATATAGTAGGCTGTATTTCATGCATCGAAGTTGTCTATATAATGTTCAGCTGTCTGTAACACTTTATCACTACATAATAAACAAGACAAGCTCCTTTGAAAATGTTGTTTTATTTGTGTGTGAAAGTCAGTATTATTACGTGACAATGACAACGTCTATAGCTACACTCCGAGCTACATTCACTGAAATTACCAAGATTATTGCTGCAGTGCAGGGCACTATTAAATTTACTAAAATTTGCCACAACTTGTATTTTTATATACAGTACTACAAACATCTTACGCTTCTATTCATACTTTATACATGATTTATTGCACGTAGTTTAAATAAACATTTTTCAATCGTTACAATCACAAACAAACCCTTTTAAATCGTTGTAATAAGTTCCAGAATACATGTTTGGGGTTTTAACTATAATAGTACTAGAAGCGTCGAAGCATCGAAGCACAGACAAAGACTGCTTGATGTTCTGACATTGTGTTGAAATATTAAATTAGAACGCTATAATAAATAGCTTTTAATCATTGCTACCTTGTATATATCACCAAAGAAGCCATCTCCTATTTTCTCTAAGGTCAAACTATCTGCATGATATATCTCCCAGTCATTGACATCGTGTGGTATACTCTTGACAAAACTGTCAATATCTACTTCTTC
>CACRXK020010910.1:0-17019 GCA_902702795.2 Paramuricea clavata | reverse complement strand
CCTCGTTTTCAATTTGAACAGTGACTTGAATAACATAAGTCAATGGCTCAAACAAAACAAATTGCAACACCATTCATCCAAAACTAAATTAATGTACGTAGGATCTAAACATAATCTCCATAAGATAAATAATGACATTCCTGTAATGTTAAATGGTCAACCAATTGCTAGGGTAACCTCAATACCTTGTTTGGGCGCCACCCTTGATGAAACGTTGAGTTGGGATGAGCATATTGACGTAATTTGCAGAAAGGTTGCAGCAGGTATTGGAACGTTAAGGCGCATCAAGCCATTCGTTCCTGCAAACATGCTGCAATCAATCTATAGCGCTTTGATACAACCCTACTTCGATTATTGTTCTGCCCTTTGGGACACTTGTAACAAAACATTAAAAGACAAATTGCAGAAGTTTCAAAATCGAGCAGCTAGGATAATAGCTGGTGCTGGTTATGAGATCAGGTCTGCTGACGTTCTTCAATCTCTTGAATGGGACAATTTAGAATCTAGAAGAAAATTAACTAAGGCAACTTTTGTTTATAAAATTCTAAACGACCATAGTTCGCCGAACTTGAAAGAGTTTTTGATAAAAAGGAATATTTCGCAAACGACTTACGATCTCAGAAATGCTCAGAATGATCTGGCCGTTCCTAAGCCAAGACGCGACTTTCTGAAAAAGAGTTTTCGATATAGTGGTGCTAAACTATGGAATGATCTTCCTGGTGAAGCTAAGGAAGCCCTATCAATATGTTCTTTTAAAAATATTGTAAGGCACAGTAACTAACCTAATATTAATATAAATGGATTATTGCAGACATATTTATATGGCCAAATCACACCAAACCACCAACTTCCTTTTAAACCATTCTAATTAATTACTATATATATTGCATGTATTTGTACTTATATTTATCTTTTTTGTAAATAGTTTTTGTAAATTTTCAGATGTCGACGCCCCTTGTGGAAATCAACTCCCTTTGTTGCCAAGGCTAGCGTCTTTAAATAAATTTTTACATACATACATACATACATACATACACCATGCGCCCGCAATTATTGATGAACTTTAGACTTCGCTAATGCTTTCCTTTACCCGAACGGCGCTCCGTGCCGTTGGCTCGGGGATCATGCATGTTCAGCCTCATTCAGTTTGATTGCCCCCGAGTCAACGGTGTAAAGCGCCTTTCCGGGCGTTTCGGATAAATAAAGATCCCAATTGTTCAAAACTTATAAAAAAACGTTTGTACAGTGTGTTACTTCCCCAAATTACCAGATGTATTTGTACAATGACAAGGATATTTTAAGAATGAAGCCGCTTTTGGAATTTGAATATTGCTTTCACCTGACCATGCAAATCTCAGCAAAGTTGCTTTTCCACTTCTAAAATAAATTACTCAATATCCTAAATGCAATATACCAAAAAACTTAATAACCTCAATCGTTCAGTCCTTAGCAGTAAAATGTCAAACATCACTCTTGGTTTATTGACCTCGTTATCACTCAGTCAATACATGCAGCAAGACCTCCGTTTGATATTCTACCATAAAGATCCGTCACTGTTAGTATTTCACCATATTTATTAATTCTAATCTTTGTACAAAGAACTAGAGTTTCCTATAATATTCAAGCATTATCATTTCAGCATTCGTAAAATATACGCAATAAATATAAGCTGGAAGCAAGAAAGGATATTTGTTTTCTTTCTTACACAACGGATCTAATGCAGCACAACTTAAATGAGTATGTTTTATTTCCGTTTATTTCGTTAAATAAACATGCAGATAGAAATATTAGGGCAAAGTACAGATGTTGCAGTTGTAAAAACACTTCTCTTTCTATCATGTAAACAAATGTTGTGAGCCGCTGGCTTTCCTTTTGTCTTGTGTATAGCTTCGCCAAGCGTGCAGGGGCGGCGCTAGGGGTGTATGTGGGGGTAGAACACCTCCCCCCCCCCCACTCGCCAGGTAATCGGCAAATTATTGTTCCCAGTCGGCAAATTGTTTTCCCAGTCGGCAAAACATTAACACGCCACCCGCGCCAATAATTTTGGGAATAGAAATATTAAGTCGGAAATTTTTTCTTAATAAGCAGTAGTGGAAACGACTTGGCAAAATTTCACTTGCACCCCCCAATTCAAATAGGGACACTGTAGCACCGCCCCTACAAGCGTGTGGCATCATTCTTATTATTCTTAGATTTAGTTAACACCTGTAACGAATTTGTAATTTTTGCTAATTTAGCATATCAATCCTAGAGTCAGAACTTCCATGTTTTACTGAAAATATCATTGGAACATAAATTTCTATGTTATATTTATCTCGATTTATAAAGGAACGTCTCGAATTGTACCTGACACCAAGCTTCTTCGTGATTTCGTCCTTATACTTAAATGCGCCACCTCCTATAAATAACAAACAATTATTAGATGTGGATGAGCATGATATTATACAACTATTGAACCAGCCTAGACCTAGGCCTTCTATTTTTATTTATATATTTTTAATATTCAGCGCTTTTTCACATGAAAAGACTGGGACTAGGTGATTTGGGGGCGGGGCGGAGGAAGGACACAAGCCTGACTTCCTCCGCCCCGCCCCCAAAGCGACTATACTCTATAGACCCTTCGACTTCGTTCATATAGTTGCATCGTCTAGAGTTCGCAGTTTTTTTTAATTACTATCTTTTGAACATTCTAGTCCTAGTCTTTTCATGTGAAAAAGCGCTGAGTATTAAAAAAATATAAATAAGACTAGAAGGCCTAGGTCTAGGCTGCTATTGAACGAGGTTGAGCAAAATATCGTGATTTGTCAGTGGCGAGAAGATCAATTATTTGCCTCTGCCTCGGCATCGGCAAATAATTGATCTGCGAGCCACTGACAAATCGCAATATTTTGCGATAACCGCTTTCTGAAAAAAGGTATCAATTTCCCGCACGTAATATAAAATGACTGAAAAACGGCAAACTTCGCATGGCTATGTTATCTGCATTTTACAACATTTCGCACCGAAACTTCGGAATATTACTAATTTTGTGATGCTCTTTCAAGCTTTTGTCTAGACTTGTCTAGATCAAAATTTTGTTCATTAGGTAATAGGTCCATTAATGCCTTACGATAGGTATGGGACTGCATTTTATCGTTCATTGTAGTATAAAATGTAAGGTTGGAACAACATAAAAAAGGTAACTTTATTATTACAAATATCATCAAGCAAAATGCCTTTTGGCACAATTGAATTGATTGCATGCAGTAGAAAGTTCATGACAACACTAGTAAAA
The DNA here is from genome assembly GCA_902702795.2 of Paramuricea clavata. Taxonomy (NCBI): domain Eukaryota; kingdom Metazoa; phylum Cnidaria; class Anthozoa; order Malacalcyonacea; family Plexauridae; genus Paramuricea; species Paramuricea clavata. The sequence goes on along the minus strand of CACRXK020010910.1, from coordinate 13,745 downwards.
TATTTTTTAAATATAATAACCTGTCACTTTCAATGCCCTGTTCTTGTCTGTGGATCCAGGTTCACTTGACAAGTTTTGTTGAATAAAATCAAGACATGTCTCAATAAACTTTGTTTCAAATTTCACAAAATGTAATCTCTCTCCAGAGTCTTCTTCTTCCTTGACTTCGTACAATGGAAATGACGATGCACGTAACTAAACAATTAAATTCAATATTAAGACTATAAAGTCATGGATTAATAGGTCTACAGTATATATACACGCAATTAGAACTGTAGTCATGGACCTTAGGATTATAGGCATGACCACTAGGGCCAACCTCGTTCCTAAGCTCTTACCTCTTGTGGAGGAAATGATCCGCTAAAATCTAGCAGATTTTTAATTGATGATGATGATGATGATGTTGATAAATATTTGATATTTACACTTTAATTTATAACTTGCATTTTGTTTTGTTTTGCAAGTTTGATTTTATCTTATTTTAAAGGAATCCAAGATAGTTTTTTACTCGCTGGGGTACCCTGTGCCCAGGCGAGTATAGGTTTCGGCTCGCATTTTTCTCCATTTTTCTTCGATAGCCACAAAATAGATTAATGAGCTGCCAATTTTTACCCAAATTATGCATTAGGCTCCTGCCAATTTTTACCCAAATTATCCATAAATAACTCTGAGTTTTGAGAAAATTCAAGAATTTTACCAAAAAAGCCAAAGCTGCTGTTTATTTTAACCAGTATGAATATGTTTACGTTCTTTTGGAACTGTTTTTTTACTGCATTGAGGATTCGGCGACAAGAATAATGAATTTGGAGATGTATTAATGCCAAATAAATCCTGTTAAGCGGTCAAAATGACATCTTATAGCCCGACAAAGACAGAAATACAAAGTCAAAGACAGCGATGTACAGGAACATTTGTATGAAATATAAACTCGTATAAGACAGTTACTAGTAGTGCTAACTATGCTTTTATAAGAACAGAGTAAAGACCAGACACAGTACTAAATGCGGTGTTTTACGAATAAAACTTTCCGGCGATTCGATCCGCCTACAAGCAGTGCTACAAGTAAAGGTTAATATATTTTATAGTACGCTACATCCGTACGCTTGGTTAATATGGTTAAAACCTCGCTTTAAAACCTTCAAGATAAATTATTGTCGGATCAAAATACTATCAAAATGAAGAGAAAAGTGAGATGAATCCATTGGTATACGAAAAGCGGTGGGGGCAGAATCTTGAGAAGGGCACTCGAGCGCCGAAGGCGCGAGACCTCGTAAGGTGTCCAGTGGCATCCTCCCCGGGAAATTTTATATTTAGGAAATTTTATATTAAAATAAAAAACAGGGAAATTTTATATTAAAATAAAAAACAGTGAAAATTTTAAGTATATGGGTGGAATATTTTGGTAGCTGATGAAGTCTCACAGTTTGCAGCCAAATATTTCTATACATTGTACAATAGCTCAGGTTTTTAATAGATTTTTAATTGATTATGAATAAATTGAGTAGATTATAACATGTAGGTCACGAACATTGTGCAAGGCAAAACAGAAAGAGCGCAAAATATTGTTACAATAGCAAGCTAACGCAAATGAAGTTCATGCAAATATACTCGCACAATAATGTAGAGTAAACTAAATTGATATATAATAAGATAAAGGAAAAATAAGTCGATAATAACTAATTGTAACACTGTACTATAAAGAAACCGAAAACTCTAATCTGTAATCCTTGCTTCTTTGCTTGCGTATGCCGATGTATATCCCAACGAAAAAAACTGAGTCAACTAACTATCACGGTTCAGTGCTTCTTATTTATAGTAGAAGCAAGGAAGTTAATCAAACTAAACTGAAACTGAACTTCATGAGGTTGCGTATCTTGGGTGGAAAATCACAAGAAGCTGGAAACGTGGACTTAGCCAGAGGCCCGTCCACCCGTCTTTTGGACAGGTCCACCGTCTTTGGACGGGTACTTGTGAACCTGGTAGTTGATGTTAAAACTCTAGATTTTGTCTGTAGTAATTAGTACAACCGTATCAAGCTTAAATTTTGCTATAACATCACAGTAAACAGTCACTGCACATCCTTGCACATACATCCACAAGCAAACAAGCTACAGTTTCCTTTGTATTTGAAATATATATAAGTATTTTAGGCTGATTTTAAGAATAACTTCGGCGGTATTTTAGTGAGGTAACCAAGCTGTGTGCTCTTCAGTTTTGAGTGTAGTTTTACACGTGTTCTTTTGACTGCTAAGATTTACGCTTTTAGACGATAAAAATTAAAGATCTGATTTCAAAATTATTCCAAGAGAAACATTTTTTTTTTTGGGGGGGGGGGGGCAGACGGCAGACCTGGTCGAACATTTGTGGACGGATATATTGCTAGTCCTGGCTATGTCCCTGCCTGGAATGCTCTAAAACCATCTAGAACAAGGTAAGACTTTATATCGCGAATGCGTTATTGTAGTGCCAGTCTGCCAGAGCATGACTGCGCTAATCGACTACAGACATTTAGGTGTGTCAAGAAACTAGAAAAATGTAGAAGGTTTATATAACTAACAAGACGATCAACGTAGCCTGCGTAATGCGTAAATGAACCATGAAATGAACGTGGTCATAATATATACTTATACATATGACGGTAAGTCAACGATAACTTATTAGTTATATTGCCTTAATCCTTTTGTTGTCACAAAAAGGGGCAACCAGTTGCCCCCGCACTGTTAGGGCAGCGGGGGCCACTGCCCCTGCTGCCCCCGCGGCTCCGGCGCCCCTGAATGATACGAAAGTTATCAAGGATCAAACATACTGCATTTTTAATTAGTTAAATAATCTGTCAACAATTTCGCTTGACTTTCAAATTAATGAATTTGGCATCCGTAAGTACAATTTCTTACGCTGATTCGAACGATTGTATTTTTTAGTCTAGGACCTGTATAGATGTTTGTATGCGTTTCATTTAGCACAGGTAATATCAACTGTTTTAGGGTAAAATGACCATGGCGGTCAACATGGCATATGTGCCAAAACCTGAATCCGGGGCGAAAGTCCTGAAAATGACCCCGCCCTGAAACGGCAGTATCGACATAGCTCTAACTTCCGAAAACGCAAAACGACAGCCTTTCTGAAGTGCTTATAGTGTTTAGAAGGGTTGCTTTTAGGGGTGGATAATGGAAGGAAAAATTTGTCTAAGTATAATATTTTACAAGAAAATGACCACACACCACCCCAGGTAAATTGCTAATTATGCTTGAAATGACTAATATGCTTGGCAGAAATTAAATGTTCTTTTTCCTAAAAAAAATATCATGGGATGAAAAACTATGCTTAATTCAATATAATTATTGTAGTTCTCATAAGGATTGTCAGTTGTTTTCTTTAAATATAATACATTTTATTTCACTCACCCCCCACGATTTCAGCCATATTTTGCTGTCTTGTTTGCTTTTTATCGCCGAGTCACCCAAATATCATCCAGTTGTTGTACTTTTACATAATGATAAATGGCTAAAGAAGATTTCAGCCAAGTTTCATGAAGTTTTGAAACAGTGCAGTGTATTTTATCTTCGATATTGTGTCCTTCGATATTTCGTCAAATTGCCGCCATTTTAATGGCTCGCCGCTTCTCTGCCCGATAAATGCCACTTCTTCGTTTTCATATGTATTTAGATTACAGTATCCAAGAGTACTTCATTGTAGAATAGTCCCAATCGAAAAATTGACAACATTAGTTGCACTTGGAAGGAAAAAACCTCCCGTATACCATTTAGGTTCAAAATAAAAACAAATAATTTGAAAGTCACGCGCAATCTTCGCGAAAATAATTCGTGGACACGTGACAGGGGGGCGTGAATATTTTCACGAAACGTTTGTCCGCTACCACAGAAACCTAACTAAATATATTGTATTTATTGTATTTTTATGACTTATGATAAAAACAATTAATTATTTATCATAAAATACAATAAATACAATACATTTAGTTAAGTTGCTGTGGTGGCGAACAAACGTTTCGCGAAAATATTCACCCCTCCCACCCCCCCAGTCATATGTCCACGAGAAGTTTTCGCGAAAATTGCGCGTGACTTTCAAATTATTTGTTTTTTATTTTGAACCTAAATGGTATACGGGAGGTTTTTCCCTTCCAAATGCAACTAATGTTGTCAATTTTTCGATTGGGACTATTCTACAATGAAGTACTCTTGGATACTGTAATCTAAATACATATGAAAACGAAGACGTGGCATTTATCGGGCAGAGAAGCGGCGAGCCATTAAAATGGCGGCAATTTGACGAAATATCGAAGGACACAATATCGAAGATAAAATACACTGCACTGTTTCAAAACTTCATGAAACTTGGCTGAAATCTTCTTTAGCCATTTATCATTATGTAAAAGTACAATAACTGGATGATATCTGGGTGACTCGGCGATAAAAAGCAAACAAGACGGCAACATATGGCTGAAATCGTGTTTTCGTGGGGGGTGAGTGAAATAAAATGTATTATATTTAAAGAAAACAATGACAATCCTTATGAAATCCACAATAATTATATTGAATTAAGCATAGTTTTTCATCCCATGATAATAATTTTTTTTAGGAAATAAGAACATTTAATTTCTGCCAGGCATATTAGTTATTTTATGCATAATTAGCAATTTACCTGGGGTGGTGTGTGGTCATTTTCTTGTAAAATATTATACTTAAACAAATTTTTCCTTCCATTAACCACCCCTAAAAGCAACCCTTCTGAACACTATAAGCACTTCAGAAAGGCTGTTGCTTTTTGTTTTCGGAAGTTGGAGCTATGTCGGCACGGCCGTTTCAGGGCGGGGTCATTTTCAGGACTTTCGCCCCGGATTCAGGTTTTGGTACATATGCCATGTTGACCGCCATGGTCATTTTACCCTAAAACAGTTGAGATTACCTGTGGTAAATGAAACGCATACAAACATCTATACAGGTCCCAGACTATTTGTCCCTGTTGGGTCACTTGGGTGCATAAAACCAGAGATAGTTGGCCCTGAGAGTCCGAGATTAATTAATTTTCCCGCAAAAAGGAAATTCAGAGAACGTCCAAGGAATTTTTATAGGCAGTTAACTTAATATTAAAGGTCATTAGTTCGGAACAAACTTCTCCCCAAAAAACCGTCTGCTATGGTAGCGGTACCAAACTTGGTACGGACACCGCAATGTTGCAACAGAGGGCAGGTCACAATTAACTCTTCAATTGGCCATATGATTGTAGTACCATCTAACAAGCGTATCACTATAGCCCCAGCATTAACGCTTTAACGCATTTGTTTTGTTTTGCAAGTTTGATTTGTAATGGACTATTTCGGCATGCATGGAATACTTTCCATGCAGGCTGGCAATACCGTAAAACTCCGAATATATAAGACATAAGTACCTCAAATATAAGTCCCATGTTTTAGCCCACCATATTGACCAACGCTCACGCCATTTCGAATATAACACACAACCCCCCCCCCCCCTATAAGCCCATCCGTGTATAAGCCCATGGGCTTATTATTGGACAGGTATTTATTAACGCAGCGACGGGGATTCCGAGTAGCGATAATTACATTACACTGCATTACACTACTATAGTCAACCAACTTGTTTTATTATGTGTTGCATACTCTATATTCATTTATATTTTTTTCGTTCACGGTATAGTTTACAGGTACAATAAATATTATTACTAACATCAAATGTCGTCCGTATATATAAGCCCCACGCATATAAACCCCGCATGTATAGTCTTATAAAATTTTTTTACGAACCAATATAAGCACAGGGCCTATACTCGGAGGTTTATAGAAAAGAAGAAAAAATTTCCATTTTCGACCATTGCTGTTAATTTCAGGGAGTTTTAAGGTGGCTCGATACAGTTTTCAAAACTTTAGGTATATAGTTTGACAGTTTTAAACATCGATAGTGCGTTACTATGGCAACACACGCTTACGAAATTCATTCCAAAATAGCATATTGCTCTGTGTAGTTGGAAAAGAAGCACCGTGACCCCATTTTTTTTGGGGGGGGGGGAATACTTTACTTACAACATAGACTAAACATGCATAAGCAAAATATAAAAAATTCTGTATTAATGCTATTTTTTTAAAAACGCAAAAATGTCGCTTTTCTCGATAAAACTTTTTTGGGCATTATACAGAATTTTTTTTATTTTTGGTATATTGAAAGATTTTTGCAGTATACTATGCAGTGTGCGAAATTTCAACACAGGTCACCGCACGAAATAATGAGATATAGCGCACTGTTTTTCAAAAATTGGCATTTCTAATGACGTCACCAATTGACACGCAACGCGTAAACGCGTTATAAACACGTACAACGGCGCGAGATGGCGTGAGCAAGGCGCTACGTCACGTGGGGTTAATCATAGAGATTATAAATAACACTAGAGGAGGCATTGTAATCTTAATTCAGTAAAAAAAAGGGAACGCAGCTATTGGGGGGCAAATTCAAGTCCCGGATGTGTATTCGTGTTCTCATTGGTGACGAGTTTCAAATCAGCCAATGAGAGCACGATTTTATATCCGGGACTTGAATTTGCCCCCCATTAGCTGCGTTCCCAATTTTTAAACTCGATGCCTTCTCTAGTGTTATTTATAATCTCTATGGGGTTAATGGTCATACAGCATAACGTTTTGCTTTCGCGAGTTATTTTGAACCAAATTTAACTCCAAATGTGGAGTAACATTGGGTTCAAAATAACTCCACTGGCGTTAAATTAACTACACGAAGATAAAAGAGCGTCAGTCCTTACGTTTCAATCCGTGAGCTATAAATGAATGAATTATTCATCTAAAGATCGGACCGCTAAAAGTGTTTTTTTAACATATTTTGAACCTCCAACATTATTACAACATTAAGACTTGTAAATGTATATTAAATTCAATTTTTCCTTGCTCCTGGGAACATTAAGTGATTATTGCTAATTCGTCGCCGAATTCGGACACATAAACTCACACAAGATACCATCATAATACATAAACGTACACAAGATACCATTATATCTGAGGCGCACTACAAAAGTTACAGCCGTATAACCGCGCCTAAACATTTCTGGTATTCCTACTACTTACAGTACCTTCTGCGTTTCATCAGTGCTATCTGGCGTAGCACATGTTTGTGGTTTTGGCCTTTTTCTGGAAAATGCAGACACATAAGCAACTTTCGTTAAGGATCCCCCTAGAAAAAAATATTTAACGTGAATATACATGCATGGTGTCCGGAAAAAATGCTCAGAAATGCACTACTATGCAGTATGAGCAATGACTATACGTTAGCTCTAATAGAAGTTTCAAATTTTTATATATCATTTTATTTATAAACATTTTTACAATATCATTTTAATATTATTAATATTTGCATTTTGACTGATCAAAATAACAAAGAAGAATCACTTAAGGTGGCAACACCAATATTCCAACCGGCCTAAATATGCAAATTAGGTGAAAATACTCTGGAGTCTTTGTAGGAACAGAATTGTTATAGATTCAATACTCTTCGAGTGCATTCTGTCATAGATTCAATACTCTTCGAGTGCCTTTGACCAATATTTTTCACTCCGATTCGTACGGCTTTTGCCAATCTTATCTGTCACAAAACAATAAATTCAGGGAAATTTTAATTTCATTTTTACATGGATTTTTAGTAATTCTCGATATAAAGGCCCGTTTACACTAAATGTCTTGCAATTTTTGCTATGATTTCTGGTGCGATTTTCTTCATTCTGATGCATGTGGACGCGAGTAGACGAATTGTGAATGTTCTGAGTACATTTATCATCGTCAGTCGTCATCTGAACATTCCTACTCATGCATCCACTTGTTTACATCTATCAGCAAAAAAAATCGCACTTAATTAACTTAAAACGCAGCGAAAATTGCAAGTGTAAACGGGCCTTAAGCCACCTATGGTATACGTTTTATATATAGCGGGTTTTTATTAAAAATTCCATTCTAAGGTATCGAAATATTTTTGACCTACTGTTTTATACTAATATTCTAGCACTGCAGGGAACAACGAACAATACGTTGTCTCGAACTCGAATCTTCGGACATGTATAGACGCCGATGCAATTTGTCGTTCTGTCGATGCCACCAGTGACATATGAACAGCATGTGACGCAGTGAGATGGTGGCATCAACCGTAAATTGGTGGCAACGGCCGTTTACGAAACGGTGAATTGCACCGCTGATCTAACAAATCAACTTTCGTATCAACGGCGATTGAGAGAGTTGTATCCAAGCTCTGGCAGAGCTCAGCCGCTCAGTCTTAAGGTGGCTCCATACACTTTCATCATCCGGGGACTGGTACCTAATCTTGAGTTTCGCGCGAAAATATTACAAATATATGCAAAAATAAATACAACTTTTTCAGTCTAAAATTCGAACCACAAGTCATGGTTATTTTGATGTTTCGAGTCTTTTTTGTTCTCATTTGTCCTCAAAGAACAAACTTCGTCCTGATTTAGCCCTGAACATTGAATAGCTAGTCTTTTTAGAAGACATTTTAAGGTAAAAAATGCAATGTTTAACGTTCAAACTCTTGTGAAAACCGGCGATCGGCCCGACCGGCGAAACGTTTTTTACTCCAATATTTGACGTTTTATATGTTCATATCCAGAGTTTTTTGTACTTACAACTGGTAAATGTATTCAAAGTGTCACTAACAGCAAAGGAATTCAGTCAAACAGCATCATACGCCGGCTCAAACTGTTTTAAATTGTCAACAACAACATGAAAACACACAAGTTACGACTGTAAACGAATATAAAACTATGTAGAGAAGCCAAAAAGTTCATACATGTCACACATATCTTATACCAAACGACACAATCACCTGTTTTCTTGGCGTTATCCCGAGTTAGCATGCAAAACTAAAGATATTTGCATTTCTAAGCAAGAAAACACAACATATATTTGATATTTCGACGAGACTAAAAACCTTTTTGTGTGTGTTTTTCTGGAGATGCGCCTGTGAAAACATGTACGCGCATGTCAATTCATTGATCTTGCAGAGCTCGAAAAACTTTCGGCCGAGCGAGTGAGATACCACAATAAAACGGTGTAATTCAAAATTTTGCACGGTGACATGTGATGAAATTTTGCACAACGATAACTTCTTTTAAAACAAATAGAATATCAAAATTTTAAAAAAATCTGTAGATTGGAAAACTTTAAATCCGCAATTTTTTATTCTGGCTATTCTAATCTACAGAATTTTTTTATTTTCAGGGATAAGATTCCTTATTATAAGTGAAAGCTATACAGCAGTTAAAAATTGGGGGTCACCGGCAATATTCGGAAAATAAAGAATAAAAACCTGCTTAAAATAGCAAAAAATACCATATTTGGCGAGGCTACTGTTACTATGGAAACAATATTATGTTCAAGAATATTGCAAATTTTTTCTACCAAATACTTAATTTATACTTGGGAATGCTTAAAATTAATAGATGGAGTAATTTAAGCCCCGCGGGTCAAATGGGAATGAGAGTTGCCGAGAGTTGCATGGTAATCACGAATTGTTACAGAGGACATTTTTTCAAGTTCTAGATTGACAAAATAAAGGTTTGATAAATTTCAATTAAAACAAAATACATGATAATAGTTTTGTTTGTGGAAACACCACGTAAATTTATTACTGCAAAGCTTTCAATCCGTAAGCCTGGATCTTCATCAGTGCTAATAATATGTAATAATATATAATATCAATAATAAATAATATCAAATATATATATATATATAATAATATAATATAATATATATATATAATATATATATATATATAATATATATATAATAATATATAATATCACATATTATTAGCACTGATGAAGATCCGGGCTTACTGATCGAAAGTTTTGCAGTAATAAATTTACGTGGTGTTTCCACAAACAAAACTATTATATTTTTCGTCATGCAAACATACAAAGAACTTAAAATACATGATAGTGTTGGGAATGATCAGTGGCGGACACTAGGGGGCGAGCCCCCCCCTCCCCCCCAAAAATTTTTTTGAAAGACTGCAAAAATCTTGTACCAAATAACATAAACCACCCCCATATAGCGTAATTGTCATATTAAATAATGACTATTTGATAAAACGAAAGCTAAAAAGGTAAGCAATATACCAAACAATCTTTAACCTTCGATCAACCTTTAATAATAGATATCTTCTATAAGCTGTTTATCTTAAAATAATATGATAATATATGTTTATGTACTGTACATGTCACAACATACATGAAACATATATTATTATATTCTTTAAACAATATAATAATAAATGTTTCTGTATTGTACATGCCACAACATACATGTACATGTACATGTACATGTATATATAGTACGGTACAGTACGATACGGTGCAGTACGGTACAGTACAGTACAGTAACATATATATTATTATAGATTTAAATAATATAATAATATATGTTTCTGTACTGTACATGTCACAACATACAGAAACACATATTATTATATTCTTTAAACAATATAATAATATATGTTTCTATATTGTACATGTCACAACATACGCATTTTATAAAAAAATTCTTTTTGACTTTTTTTGTGCTGTGTAGGATTCCTTACAGGCAAGTCTATTGACAAAAGGGCAGATTACGCGGCAATTTAACAGTTCAGAATTAATAGTTATACATGTACTTCATATTATAACGATTTTTAGAATTAAAGATAGAATTAGATAGAATTTAGAGCACTTGAAGTCACTTACTTAAAACCATGAAAGTCACTTACTTACTGGTATATATAGGTGTCATGTGCGGAACCTATTAACAGGGGCGGCGGGCGGCGCTGGAGGGGGAGTGGGGGTGTTGTGTTTATACTATAATCTCGAATCGAACACACGCACGCACTTAGTGTGCTATAAAAATGTAATGTGACCAGGTGATCTGACGGTGAGCAAAAGGACTGGGACTAGCAACAGGATAGAAATCCATTTTCGTACCTTTAATCACTTGTCACGCCCTGATTCTGTTGTGAAACTGTTTGAAACTTTGTGTCTGTGTCGTGCACAGAGAAATGAATGTCTGGCACAAATTTGAAATAGAAATCTAATACCGTTGATGAGATATTGAATAATTTTAAATCAGAAATGGATTTCTATTTTACAACTAGTGCCAGGCCTTTTCCGAGTTCCGAGATCACCTGACCAAGAGATAACTATTATATACAAGCATAAGGTAATTAGTTTAAGGAGGCTCCCTACAGTAGCGTGCGGGATGTTCGCGGGACCAGTACGTGAACTATCCCACGCAACCGCATGAATCGCATGATCAAAACAAAACAAAAATTGACCGGGCTTTTTTTTAAAAAAAAGCTATTTCTGAAAGGTTTCTAACGGAAAAAAGCGTTGAATAATACTTCATTTTGAGTGCCAAATCACTTGCGAGTCTATACAGCAATTCTACATATGAAACGAATATCACTAGACCAAAAAATGGCTACGAAACAATGTTTTTTATTTTTTTTTAAATATACACTGTCAACTGTAAAACATTTGCAAAATTGCATATAAACGTTTAAAAAGTTGTTTACTTCCCAAGAAAACTTTCACGTTTTTAGTCGTGTTTCTACAAGATTAAAGTGATTATATGTAAACAGAAAAATATTTCAGTTTCATTGCCTAATTGTTCATTTTTAGCAAAAAGTACAAAACCAAACATGAAACAAACGTTCACCTGTTAATAATAGGCTGTTTATACAGCTCATAGATTGAGTAAACGGCAGGTGAACGGCAGGTTATCCATATATATATATATATATATATATATATATATATATATATATATATATATATATATATATATATATATATATATATATATATATATATATATTTATATATATTTCATATTTTTATGTCTTTGTTTGACATTCGACAAAGCAGCAACACTCGCTAAGTACGAGGCGCGCATAAGTCTATACAATGAACTATAGAGTGCTCAAGAACGTGGTACCACGAACGAGCATAATATATGATTTCGATATTTTTTGTTGAGTTTTTTTCTCAAGGTCTTGCTTACTTTATTTCCTTCCACTCGTGAGCTCACTACGTGATCATAGTGATCAAACGTAGTGTCCAGGCCTTGTGACCCTGGATGGACACTTAAATGGAAGGAAACCACACTGTAAACGTAAAGAATTTTATTCATTATTGATATTAAAATTACATAGTCGTGTGTACGGTTCGTTCCTCTACGGCCACGACCTCTTCTATTTCTTCCCATCTTCGCACACTATTTCAAACCTAGGAGAAGCATTGTAAGACCAGGGTTGTCTGCCAGTTATATATACTCTAGGCAATTCATAGTGCAACAGGTAGAAACGAATGGTAATTATGCCACCAACAATAAGGTTACAGGTGTTTAAGTAAACAATTAGATCATTGCACTAAAAGTGCTCTAGTTAAATTAATAACGAGCATAATAGATTTCATATTTTTATGTCTTTGTTTGACATTCGACAAAGCAGCAACACTCGCTAAGCACGAGGCGCGCATAAGTCTATACAATGAACTATAGAGTGCTCAAGAACGTGGTACCCCGAACGAGCATAATATATATATATATATATATATATATATATATATATATATATATATATATATATATATATATATATATATATATATATATATATATATATATATATATACAGGGTGTATCAAAAAAAGCGCAATCCTCGGCTGAAATGTAAATTGCTAAACAAATAATAGACGAAAACGTTAAAGTTTACATTCATTTTAAAGCGTAGCCATTCAGCTCTCTAACAGTGGGTTGTTTCTTAAATTTGACTCATTGGTTCGCGGGTAATAATACTTTACGTTATTGCGATTGGAGATTAAAAAAAATTGAGATGGAATAACAAATCGTTCTCATGAAAATAACTGATTTTTTCATTAAAACAAAAATGTTGCATTTTATTAAATGGATTGTAACAATAAGTATAATTACGGCTTTTCTTCCACTATTTTTTAACTCAGTTTGAAACTTCAAATGCGATATAATTTTGGCTTGGACCATCTAAGCTGACTGACATCAACTTGCTATAATTTCTGTTTACATTACATCGCAATTCGATGACACTCTGGGGCTCAGACACCAGAATGTTTTGACGATTTTTAGCATTTGTTTAGGATTTTCAAACAACCTGGTCTCTTTTAAAATACTTTTAATTTGTTCTTACGTGGTTTTCCAGATGTAGTGACGACAACATTAAAGTTTAAAGAAGAAAATTCTAACATTTGAACCTAGTAAACTTGCATAATTAAACAGCAACTAAAAATGATAGGTTTTACTAAATCTTTTCCTGTGCAATTATTACTAGCATTGGAGACAAGGATAATAGTTTGTTTGAAAGAGAAAAGAACAGGCTTTGAAGTAAGCCTTAAAGCGTTTAACTAGAAATAGTATTTCGAAAGTTATTAAGCACAAAAGATGAATTGCGTTTATTTTGATACACCCTGTATATCTATATCTATATATCTATATGTCTATATATCTATATCTATCTATATCTATATCTATCTATATATCTATATCTATATCTATATTTATCTATATCTATCTATATATCTATATCTATATATATATATATATATCTATATATCTATATATATATCTATATATATATATCTATATCTATATATATATATCTATATATATATCTATATATATATATATATATATA
>CACRXK020010909.1:1008-13409 GCA_902702795.2 Paramuricea clavata | reverse complement strand
CCCCCCCCCCCATTAAGTATATTGACTTATTGTAGAAGGGTTTTGCAAATGGAAATTTCGAGTACGAATTTTATACATTTATTAGACCTAGCCAGGAACAGTTGCGAAAAAATGCAACTATATACATGTCCTCTGGTAGGAATCTATGAGAGTATCTCTAAATGATTTTTTAGAGCTGTTGACACCACGTTCGCAAGGCAAATTTCAGTAAGGGTGACGCATGCGCAGACGTTTTTCCGCGGTGTTGGTGTCGAGTGTTCCGAAGGTAATCAAAAACTCAAAATGAAAGCGACTTCGATGTTTTGCCTTTTTTGTGAAAATGCAAGCGGAATAACGAATGTGACAACCTAAAAACTAGAAATAATTACGGTCTGCATGTGCAAGAAGTAGTATTACTGTATTAGTATAGGTAATCACACGGGAAGGAGTGCAATTAATGATTAACACTACGAGTGATATTTGAAAAATGTGCCAAAATTGCACGAGCCGCCGAGGCGAGTGCAATTTGGCACAATTTTCAAATATCACGAGTAGTGTTAATCATTAATTGCACGCCTTGCCCGTGTGATTATTTATTTATTATATGCATGACAAAATCGCTTTCTTTATATTTCAACTGCATTTTGTCAAGAGTTTTTAATTCTTTTGTAAGTAATTTGGTATAAACAAACTTGGGAAATGATTATAAACTCATAAAGGCACATAACTTAAACTAGAACACAAGATTCAAACTCAAACAACATAAACATAGTCAATCAAACTTACATAGTCACGTTTCGCTGCATCCCGCCAAGATTATTTCTTAAGACTGTTTCCAGGTATTTTCCACAGGCTCTTTTTGCCATACAATGTTTCTTAAACTCATTCTTGTGCCAAAATTCAGTTAAATTCGTCCACATTTGTTAGAAATACTTATCTAAATTTCGCCGCCAGATTGGATTTTGTTGTTTTGATTTCCCGCTCCCCCCAGCCATCACCAAAATCATTAATTGCACTCCTGGAGAGTGCAATTAATGAAATAATTGCACTCCTCTTAACCAATCAGATTGCAGTAATTTTGTCATGTATATAATAATGCACGAAAATGAACCAAAGGTGACTGTCGATAAATTTATTGTATAAAACATTCTCTAACTGAACCATACAAAGGTATTTTTCGTAGGTTCATATGATCCAGGTCTAAAACGATAATTTTTAATTTAAATTCTGCAGTTTCTTTTTAGAAACCCGTCTGTTTTTTGTTTGTTTCACTTGTCTTAAAGGACATTGGCAACCAAAATTTTTATTACTTATATCTATTAGGTATACTTACGGAATATTTAATTTCATATTTTGGCCGGTTTGTCGCGTTTAGTTGCTGAGAAAATTTGATTGAATTTGAGAAAATTTGAACAGTTGTCCGCCATTTTGAAAATAAGCGCGTATGCTAATTTATGCCACAAAATACATTAACACAAACTCATGACTATAAACAATACCGTGTATTACCACGCGTAGTGCATTTTGAGCCAAAACAAAAGGCAGAAAAGTTTTACCAAGTATGTGTCTTGTTTGTAACACTATTTCTCATAGTATATATCCTACTCCGTGTTAAATAAGCGCGGAAATTCGAGTGTAACAAGGCAAATACTAAATGCAATATTTTATGACCAATTACCTGCATTGTAAATTGCGCCATTTCTTGCTTTCCCAGTCGCTCGATATGTTTTTATCTGATAGTGTAGACTTCTCTTGTTTGATTGCGAGGAGTGTTGGCCAGTATAACGCTCAAAACGACATATTTTTAGCTAACATAACACGCACGCAATAGAATTCTCTCTTGTAGTTTTGGTGCTACCCAGCCAATGACGTCACAAAGTTCATTGACCTTCGAGATAATTTTTCAAAAATATTTTCCAAGATGGCGGCGAAACTGGCCGAAACACAAAGTTTGCATGCATTTTACTCGTAGACTACAATGTTCAAGAAGGAAATGATAATATTTTCAGAGTTCGGTTGTCAAGTAGGATTGAAATAGCCAATAAAAATTTTCGTTGCCAATGTCCTAATATAATTAAATATAATTAATATAATTAAATTTTTAATATAAATTTTTAAATAGTCTTAATATAATTAAATAGCCTTGTTTTTGTTTACAATTTGGCATTTAAATTCCTCGCCATTTTGTCTAGTACACGCGCATGTGTAGACGTTTTTCCGCGGTGTTATTAGGCAAGTTTCCGCTCAAAAACAACTAAGAACTACTGTAGATACACAGTACCTTTCTCTCTTCTTGTCTAGTTTCTTCACCAGTATTTCACAGTATCCTGGACCGCTGACCACATCAAATTGAGCCAAAAATTCCTCTAAATCCTACATTGTGCCAGATCGAAAATTCTCTTTGTGTGCTTTCTGACTATATATTTTATCTATAGCTAAACTGCATGCCAGGTGATCTCGTGTTCGTATTTTAGCCAATCAGCGATCAGAAAGGGTTGTCCGAATAAAAATCCATTTTGATGTATTCAGTCAATTATATATTTCGTTATTCTTTATGAAACCAGTTGAAATTTTGTAATTATGTTTGCTTATGCGAACTATAGCTCTGACAAAAATATGGAATCGAAATAAAGTATATTACGGGAGATACTCAGTTGTTTTAATCATAAATTTTAACTTAGAACTTTTTAAATATTTTAACTAGACCAGATACAACTTCGAAAAACATATTAAACATATATATATATATATATATATATATATATATATATATATATATATATATATATATATATATATATATATATATATATATATTATATATATATCTCAAACTCTAATATAATTTCTGAGTAAATTAGCCAACCATATTGCTTTATTTTGCTCACATGATAATACTGGTCTCGGACTTGATCAAATTGCGCGAACTTGAAATCTAGTCCAGTCCTCATAGTAGTCAGATTTGAAATATTACAAAACAACATCTAAAGAGTTTGAATTTTTCCACAAAAATCACACAACTGCCGTTGCTATGGCAACAATGGCGTTTCAACATGGCGAATATTTTGACTTCGACATCGGTTACCCCCCAATTTTTATTTCATAAAATGGTTTCTCTTAGTATATTGAATTACGTTGACAATTTAAAACAAATTCTGTTGTGTCGAACATTTTCAAATTACGTAAAGGTGAAACTACGTAAAGGTGATGTCATAGATATCTTATATACACTAGATAGTGCATCTAATTATTCTGCAATTCAAAAATTGAAGCCGTGATTGCAGTCTCAGGTCGTTCCCGTGAAATGAGAAGATTCGTATGTTTTCTATTTCTTAAACAGGGAACTTAAACATTAAGTTAACCCTATTCCAAATACGTTTTTAAACTATTCAAATCATGAAAGTTATTGTTGTTTTTAAGCGTTTATTAGCAAGTGGGAACGACCAACATGGCCGCCACCTATTCAAATGGGGGTAACCGCTGGAATATTCTTGGCTTCAATTTTACTAAAAGAGATGCGCTATCTAGTGTATATAAAATATCTATGGGTGATGTTGGCGTGGCTGTTCTTACCTTTCCGTTCAACGACGACGTTAACTTGCTTAAAATATTTCTATTTTTCTCTGGTAACTTCGAAATAATTTTCAGCCTTGTCTAAAAACAAGAAAAAATCTTGAAACTTCAATCTTTGACAAAAACTATGGGACGGGTGCTGTAATTTCACATAATTTGAAAGGTGTAGCGCCCCCCGTTCCCCCAGTTCAATGTTGGGCCGACAAAAATCTGATGTCTGATTGCGAGACGCCAACATTGAAACGGTTTTCTACGCTACGGTTTTCTGAAGTGTAAATGCAGTTTGTGAAGCTGGGCTGATGAAAAGTCTAAAAATTACGAATTCGATGCTTACCTCGTGTGTTAATGTATTGGGGTCTGATACTGCCATCATTTGGTCAGCGGCTAAACAATTAATAGCTAAATTTGCCATATCAGTGCACAACGTCTTGAGAAGATGACGTGAAATGATTGGTTGAACATCGTCTGTAGGAAGAGAAGGCATCTTTTGTTAATGAAGATACACTGGAAATTTTTTTAAAGAAATAGTATGGATCTTCGTTGGGAATAGTGAGGAAACCCAATTTTCATACTAATTGCAATTTCCATACTATGGATATGGATTCAGCAATAAGATAACTTTTATACCTCTTTGGGCAACTCATGCATCTGAGATTATTACAAAAATATAAAACTTACAATAATATATATTACAATTATTAAAAATTAGAAACAAGAAATATGTCTTCGCATAGCAACCTCTGCATGCGATTTAATTAAGATAGTCATCCTTATCAGGAATTCTATTAAAAATTTCTTGCGATAAATACACTCTCCTCCGCAGAGTCAATTATATAGGATTGTAGGGATAGTAGAGGACATTTAGTGGTGCGCGATGGTGAGACCGATGGTTGCTAGCGCGTTTGACTAACAATTACGTATTTTGTTTCCCAAGTAATATTAACGTAATTTTACTAAAAATTCGTAGGCTCTGTGGAGGAGTGCGATAAATACCAATATCCGTGACGAGAGTGGGGGTTAGAACATTTTAGATAATCAAGCTCTGCCTTAAAGGCGTTTACACTAGGTGCATACTATTATTATTATTATTATTCATCTTATTTAAAAACGGTAGCCCTTCAGATTAAACTGCTTTTTTCCATAGTATGATTTCACCATTGTTTTCCAGGGTTACTGCGTAATCTAGAAGGGGATGAGACAGGCCATAATGGACTTATAAACAAAGACGGCACAGGAGAAAAAAATCAAAATTGTTTCCGAGACGTTAGTAAGCATTGATTAAGTTGACTGACAGAGGTGTATATAGTTACCAGTATAGGGTTTCTTTTTTCCAGGAGCAGTCAGAAGAAAACAATATATATTTGAAGACTAATCAGGAACAGTGAATACTCCGGTTTCAAAGCGTTTTTGATCAATGGGGAGACTGAGCTGCTGATTGTTCAGTCATGCTATTGCAATTTTCAGGATTTTCGGGGCGAAATGCGTACAGAGAAGAAAAAATAGTACAGTCAGAAGAAAATTTCAAACTTTTTTGAAAAACCAATTTCCAAGAATTTCATTTTCAATTTCTTCCTCTCTCTTTCCCCTCCTTCCTTATCTCATATACAGCCAGAAGCGGTGACCTCTCTTTACACTGCATGAGTTGAGCGTAATCATGTCTCAAGCAAATGATTGTATGTAGTCAAATTACACCAGAGTATTCATCCGAATATGCCTTTTCAATTTATATCAAATATATAATTTTAAATACAGGTCAGTTATCATGTTATTTATAATATAATTTACGATTGATAATCTATTTTCTCAACATACCTGGTAGTTTTTCGAGACCTTTCTGAAAAAGCCGAATATTAGTATATAATCCTGTCACTTTATCTTGTAATTCTACATGAAGTTTGCGTTTCTGATCTCCCGATGTAAGGAACACAGTTCGAGCTACTTCTTGATATTTCCTCATCAACGGTCTAAAAATATCAACAGATATTTAACAGTTATTGCAATGAGGTTGAGCATAATATAAGCATTATCAAGGCCGAGGTTGTTTTACCTGCCGAAGCCGTAGGTTGAGGGTAGGCTGACAGACTGAATAGATAAAGGTTACTAAATATATTATTAGTATAAGAAAAAAAACTAGTAAAATAGTTCGGCAAGGGCCTCTCTTCCCTGAGGTTCGCTTATTGTTTTCTTCAAGATACTTGTTGAAACCTCTTAATGTTGTCTTTGACGTTCGTTTAGTGTTTTCCGCTTCTTTTTCGTCTAATAGTTTTTCGCTTTCAGTTACCGTATCCTACGACTGTGTTTTTCGTCGTGTGAACAAGCTGCCTTTTACCGGTATGCAGAGCTGCACTGCAAAAAATGTTGACTCAAAATATTGAGTAAAATTGCTCAAACTTACGAGCTCATTCTCTTGAGTATAAGTAAATCTTTGTTTTAGTTTTTTTTATTAACTTTACAATCAATAACATATATTAACGATTGAAGGAAAAGGACAACAGATCTTAAATAAGATCCAATTAAGTCCCACCAAAACTATTTCTACTAGCATGCATAACATTTGCATGTTTATTAACCTAACTAACACTGGCTAGAACCGTCTTTTGGTCTTAACAGAGCATAAATGAGTTTTTATACTATCTTTTACAGGTTACACGTTTACGAACAACAAGTAATATCAAAGGAGCGACACTTTGTACACAAAGATTTCCAAGTTCTTTAAATTTGAAACTTTGCTCAAAACAATTGAGTGAATTTGTTCATGACTGGAGTCACTGTGGGTTCATTATTTTCTCAAGTTTTTGAGTCAAAATATTCGGGGATATTTTGCAGTGTGACGTCATATCAACATGTAGAAAACTATTATCTGCAAGTGTGACGTCATAATTACACGGGAAAGTATTATCTAGCAGCCAATCAAAACGGAGATTGTATTGGTAATGCGTAATAAAAATACATATTGATGATAACAGGCACTTTGCCTGACACTTAGCAAATTAGTGCAATTTGTTGACATTTTCGCTCTAAGCCAATCAGAATGCGTAATTGGTTACTGTATAGGTAGTTTCCCTGCGAGCACAGAAAGCCCACTTTTTATTTTTTTTTATTGGATTCAACGTGACAAGGTGCAATAAGAAATTTTCTAAAAATTTGCCGCTGGGATTTGTGTTTTATTGCCTAGTTCTAAATTATCGGCATTCGAACTTACGCGCTTCTTATACGCCGCTGTTCGAATGACGATAACTTTAAAACTAGGCAATAAAACGCAAATCCCAGCGGCAAATATTTAGAAAATTACTTATTTTACCTTTAAAATAATTTAAAAAATTAAAAATCCTGACCCCCCTCGAAGCTTTATTTAAGATCCTATATTTTCTGTTCAAATTTGTGTTTTTACCGGAAGTAGTAAACAATTACGCATCCTGGTTGGCTTAGAGCGAAAATGTCAACAAATGCACTGATTGGTCGAGAACGAAATTCCTCCTTGTTCATCCAGTTAGGATCCAGTGATCCGATCAGTTCCAAAATCCCATTGTTCTCCCTGCCAAGGTGACCTTTTAATCAACTTTACAGATATATTTACCGTTTTACTGCACTCATTATATATCATCTTGCAGTTCTACTAGTTATCGCCTAAAGCTTTTATTTCAGAACTATATGTACCAACTAGATTTAGTGCTTTCCAAAAGTGCTATTAGCAGTAGACATGTTGATTGACAGAAGGCTGCACGCAGTGCACGGTAACCTTTTAAGATTATCAAACACAATTTGTAGAATGATTGTAATAATTTAATTAGCATTTAAACCTGAATCGTCGCAGCATACCTGTATAAATATTCAGACAATTCATCAATCAGCTCTTCTGGGATTTCAGTAAGGTGGCCAGTCAGAACTGATACAATCTGTATCATATCAAAACAAAAGTAATGTTAAAATACTGTTGACATGCATGACCATTATATAGTCCATGAAATTGCACTATAGTATATACATATACAGCAGGCCATGAAATTGCACTATAGTATATACTTGCATCTAAGACATACAATAACCCCCTCCCGTCCCCCATTAGAATAGTTTGGTGAACAAGCTGTCAAAAGTTGCAACACAGAAGACGAATAAATTATTGCAGCTGCAGTTGATGTCTGTAAGATTATATTACGAAACAATTATATCATCAATAAGCTCATGGTATAATTGTTCTATATTATTCTCAAAACAGAAATGAATGCAAGTACAAATCCACATACCTCTTCTTGTGTCATAAACTGCAGTTCTTGATTTGAGGGTTTCGTTTCATCTTCCTCTGTCTGTCTCTCAGCCTTCAGCTTGCTTTTGTCCTTCTGTAATTGAAAAACGAAAGGCAATTGAGAACAATACAGAAAATATTGTGTCATATTAGCGGCCACTGAAAGTGTGTATTAAGAGTACAGTAGGCTAACTTAAATAATGCAGAGTAGTCAGAAAAAAGGGCATCTGTATGCGTTAAACCTGCAAGAATACAGTTCGTTATATGATGTTTGTGATGTTACTCTGAGTGTATATCCACACCGGGCAAGCTTGAACAATATGCCTGGCCACGGTGGGAATCGAACCTTATACGACATTTGGAATACTAGCCCAATGCTCTGCCAACTGAGCTACGCGGTCAAGCTTGCCCGGTGTGGATATATACACTCAGAGTAACATCACAAACATCATATTCACCTGAGCACAACACCAACACAGAAAAAAAACCAGCTCGTTATATGTTAGTTTATAGTTCTAAATTGTTCTATGTAACCGCTCTCTACATCCCCAAATATTTTTTTCTTTGAACTTGACCTCAATATCACAACCCTATTGTCCCCGAAAGGCGAAACATGAGCATATTATCACAAATACATCATATTACCATAGCACACCCCCCCCCCCTCCCCCTGCCAATGGGCAATGGAAAACCGGTTATGTCTGACGGTTTTCCATTGGCCATTGGGAGAATTTGTTAAAAACAACCACATTGTTAAAATTTGTTTTTCTCTGCGCGAACAGATTGGCCTATGGAGAACATGCTTCATTAAGTTTGTCAGCATTACATCTCAGGCAATTGTACTAACTAATTAATCTTATATATTGGGCACCATGGCTAGGCAATATGGATCAATGACTTAAACGTATTCTGCCTAATTGCAGTTTAACATTGGAGTAAGCTGTGTTGTAGTTTGAGTGTTGATGTCACAACTACGTTCCAGTCCTACCGTAGCTATGCATGCCCGACGTGCTAGTTTCAGAATGACAAGGACGTGAACTGTACCTTCTTAGTTTTGACTTCCCTCGCTCCTCTCCCGCCTCCACCTTTACTCCCTCCGCCAGTCGTGGCCTTTGCTCGACGTTCTTCTTTCTTGTCTTGTTTGGATGATTTCGTGTCTAGGTCATGAAGGTCTTTCTTTGATAGTTCAGCTAGCAGTGCAGGGGAAGTCGCTGCGTCCTGTAAGAGGGGATAAAATTAAGAGCAATTTCTTTTCTGTATCGCGTACTTGCGCAGAGAGGCGTTCAAAACCGAAAATCGTTTTGGCGAATCTCTCAAAATTACTTAGTTTTTACATGCGTTTGGCAGTTAAATAAATAAAACATAAATAAATATCATTCAATGATGCTTTAAAGACAAGTTGACACCATATTTATACAGCAATATAAGCAAAACTATACTGAACTTCAGGCATCATTTTCTCTTTGGCGTACCATCTAAAATCTCTTCATTTTAGCATTATTTTACAGCCGATTGAGAAACGTATCAAAAATTCAAAATTTTGAATTATGCATAAAACCTGTAAGAAGCATACAGTAGCCTAGTTCTGCATGATTTTGAGCGCATGTTATGTATATTCAAAGCATAAACAGTCAAAGATGCATATTGAACATGTTGGGTGCCGATGCAGGTAGCGAAGAATACAACTAATGGCTTGGATGTTGAATGAAACTACCTCAAAAGTAAGAACCTTTGGGTACGTGTTTTCAAAAGCATCTAGAGCATTTGACAGGTTTTTATCTGATCAATCATGTTTACCTACAGTAGCTTTGCGTTGAATGGCGTATGTGACAATGTGTTTGCATTCATCCTTAGACGCCAACGGCGATAACATGCATGTGTTCTACATTAGAAATTTGAAACCTTTTTGTACTATAATCAACCATTTTTAGCATTATAGATTGTGTTGAAATTTCCCTCTTGCCAATTAAAATATGAATAACATACTGTGATAAACAGGTGGACACAAGCACTGCAGAAAACCCTGATTGGTACCGATATGTCCAAATGGTTAATATTAAGTGTGAAATAACAAAATGTGCAATCTTTTAATGTAGTGTTGCGGCGGTAAAAAGGCTCGTCAAAACAGATTCAACAATGCTGGCCCAGAAAAAATCTTGTCTAAAACTTTTTTTGTAAATCTTTTGGATAAAATCATTAAGATTTATTGCTTTAATATATTTGCAAAACAAAAGTATACTTCACTGTAAAATATTACCTAAAAATTGTTGGATGGTGTTGGGCAAACAAATGTCGGGTTCTTTTTTTTTGGTGTTATGTACTCAGGTGAATATGATGTTTGTGATGTTACTTAATTGTATCACAAACATCATATTCACCTGAGTACTTATGTATTCACCTGAGTACTTATGTACTCAGGTGAATATGGTGTTTGTGATGTTATCCGGTGTGTACACTCAGAGTAACATCACAAACATCAAAATGTCGGGTCCGTTAGAATTAATGGCTCTATCGGGCCTGGTGGGCTTAGACTTATTAAAATTCACTGAACTAAATGAAGAAAATATTTTGCAGAAATTACCTTCTCCGCTTTCTCCTGCATTAGTTTTTCAAACGGTTTTACACATTCTTCGATAAACTTTTCACTGACAACAATAGAACCACAGAAGATATGCGCAGAAGAACGACCAGCGCTCTTTAAACATTTCTCAAGTAGCTGAGCTGCATCATCTGGCAGGAATGGCGATGGAAGAAGTGTCTAAATTATAAACCACAACCATGTATACTGTCGCCATGTTACTGAAACATTGTCAATACTTTGATTAGACCTGCCACAACTCGACTTCTCTATTACTTCCCCTCAAAAAAGAAAACGGACTTTGCGAAAGTCTATACTTTGACATAATCTTCAAAAACTCATAACTAATTCACGAGGAAAACACAAAGAAAAATCATAAGCGTGTCGTATCTTTATATGTGATAGAGATTTCCATTGATTTACATAAACTTTAACTTTGGTTTTCTCGACATACACAACGTATTTTTTGAAAATTACTTCGCCAATGAACTTACTAGATCGATCGTTTTTGAAGCAATTTAAAACAGTGCGTGTTTTATCAGACCTAAAGATACTCGGCTTCGCCTCGTATCTTTATATCTGATGAAACACTGCTGCTCATGTTTTAAATATAGTAGCTACTTGAACTGTCTGTGCCAGTGTAGGTAGTGCCAATAATAAGAACAAGCTTTCGTTGGTAGGGAAACAAGTATCTGAAAAATATAAGGAGAATATCTACGTTTCGAGCGAAGGTCAGTAATTCCAGACGAAGGGCCTTCGCTCTCCTTATATTTTTCAGGTAGTTGCATCCCTACTAACGAAAGCTTGTTCTTGTACTTTGATATTTTAATTTTTCCAGTCTCAGCTACTGTACATGCTATAATTCGACTGAAATGTTATGCCGAGGCAGAACGCGTCGTCCGGTATTCCAGGAAATTTTAAGATAAAAATTTTCGTTAATTTTTACTAGCCAATCACATTGCATTTTTTGCTGTCAGTGGTCACATGCATGGTCGTAGTCACTGTACTTCGTAAAATACGAGGGCATTTAAACTACGCCAGGACATGAAATCCACTCTTTATTTTTGGATTTGAAGTAGTAAATTGAAATAAAGAATTTTTTACCATGACATCAAGCCATGTCCCAGATGATAATGCTTCATCTATAGCAGCTTCAAGATTGTCAACCACCAAAGGCCCAGCACAACATGTCTTTAGATATACAATTGACTCGCGTTTAAAACGACGTTTCAAATAACTCTGTACATCTGTTATGCCAAGTCGTGACAGATTATCGTATTCTACCAAAGCAAAAAAGTACATTATAGCAGCAACCGCTAACACTGTGCCTTAACTTACACTTACTCCGAACAAAGACAACATTTTGAGACATCAAAGACATCATTTTAAGCCTCTTAGGGACCGGTCATTATTTATGGCGGGGGGTGGCACCGAAGAGAAAAAGGTTGGGTAAACAAAATTGTGAGTAAGTAAAAGGTTGGGTAAATGAAAAACAAAACAACTCAAGGGTTGGGTAATAAAAAGTTATTGTCATTTCCAAAGCATGACTCACTTAAATATTGGAGACTGAAAAGCAATGTCAACAGTCATATGTCAATACAATATGTAAATCAATCAATCAGAGTCACTATCTTGATCATTTTCCGATTGGTTGGGAGACAAATGGTGTCTCCAAAGAAAGTACATGTACATACAACATGAAAGTTTAGTTATCAAACTTGTGTCACAGAAGTGGTAAAGGACATGTGTGACAACTGAATGGTATCCTTTTGTAAAGGTTTTGGCAAGGGGTGGGTATTTATTTTTTAATTGATATTTGAGGTTTGGTAATCAAATTTTTTGCTTTCTAATGGTTGGGTCAGCAAAATATTTACCAGGAAAAACATTTCTCTTCGGTGCCACCCCCCACCATAAATAATGACCGGTCCCTTATCTCTACCGTAAACCTCCGACTATAAGCCCTGGGCTTATATACTTTCGTAAGCGAGTTTTGATGGGCTTATACAAGGGGGGGCTTATATACGGGGG
>CACRXK020010908.1:0-13128 GCA_902702795.2 Paramuricea clavata | reverse complement strand
GGCTGAATTAAAACACTATAGTTTGAGATAATGGGGCTTAAAAATACTTTTTCAGATCTTTTTCGATCTCAGGTTTTCAGAAAATTCCTTAATATTTAATTTAACACGTTCCGCAATTCCAGCATTCCGGGGCGCTTCTGGGCAAGTTAGGCCCCATTTTTTACTTTTCCTTGGGGGTGGGGGTGTTTGAGGTTTAGGTTTTGCAATGACATTTCACGAATAAATTATAACTTAACGCGAAGTGAATTAAGTTTGATCCAGGAGTAGGACTGAATTAATTTTGTTTCAGTCCAGACCTAGGACTTGTTTAAAATACGATAGTTCTCCAGGCATCCAGTATCATCATGCGAGCGAAATAACGCAAAATGATTGGCTAATGTCCTCATGAATTACTAATAAGACTAATTAATTAATTAGTAAAATAATTAATGAACAATAGTTATTAAATCTACTTTTAATATTTGTTGTCACTTGCAGGCAAGTATGTCTATATTGAGACATCAAATCCTAGAAGGCAAGGTCAGAAAGCCTATCTCGTCAGTCCCCAAGTCAGCGGTACTCTAAGTTTAAAATTCTCTTACCAGATGTACGGCGCTGGCATTGGATCTCTTATCGTCTATCAAAACATGGGTGGTCGAATGGTAGAGCTGTTCAAAAAATCTGGTCATCAAGGCAAGCAATGGAACAAAGCTGAAGTACAACTAAACAATGGAAACAATTATTCTGTAAGTATATACAACTTTCTTTCCCGATAAGGGTTGATAAATGTATTGATCTTGCATAATCTCACTTTAAAGACCATTCGGAAACTCCAAAAGAGTGAGAATATAGATCTAGCCAAATGAATGCGACAGAGTGAAAGTAACCGGAGCCAAGAGGAAAGCTACCACGAGTTGCTAGTAGCTCTGACGATGTAACTACATGTCCCTGCACTCAGAATATGTGGGAGAGCTTGCCCCTCAAGGTTTGAGGAGTCGTTTTCACAACCTGTCGTGGGTTATTTGTATGTTATCACAATGTAAAACTCCGGCAACGTTTTCACTATACGGGATGTTTTCCGTAGGGAAAAAGATATCATATATATATATATAGGCCTTCCATTTATCCATTGTCGTTAAGAAAACAATTGAGTTTTGAAGTGATTTTCAACCAAATGCTGAAAATTATCACGTTTCTCGTCGGATAGCTGTCGTCCAATACTACCCATGATATATAGATACGGGTCGTACTCGTACGAGTTGTAATATCCGCCGTGATCAAGACCTTTCTAACACAATGCTCTCCAATTGTACAGGTCGTATACAATCCGTTATTTGATACGAGTTAACGTTTTGTCTTTCATCTAATTAATAGTGTGCCACATGATGCACAAACATTTGACTAGTCGTTCGATTTGCCCAATTTGGCCGCTCGTTACAAGCCGAACAATTCATCTGCTCGTCAGCAAACCGCAATAGGCTACCACAGACCAAATATTATAAGGAATACATATAGATTGCCTCGTTCTTTCAAAACGACACAGAATAGAACATGAAAAACATTGACTTTCATAAGCCATGTACAACTCAATAAAAATATCTTAAATTGCCTCGTTCTTTTAAAAATCACGCATAATTGGATATGGAAAATATTTACCTTCCATAAACCGTGCACAACGTAGATCAAATATTATAACTAAAGGAATACATATAGAATTGCCTCGTTCTTTCAAAAACAACACATAATTGCATGACGATGGAAAATATTGCCGGACTTTCCATTGCCACGCGCGCAACTCAACAAAATATATATAATGATTTATGAGACGTTCTCCGGTTGGAAATGTTTATTTATCATGATCACGAGTTTTCGGCTGCCAGACTACAGCCTTCAACGGGTAGTTATAAAATACAATGATTACAGACGACTATATATACGGTTTACAATTAGCTACAGAGTATATACGCCTACGTGACGCTTATACGGTTAACAATTCAGTACAGTGACAAACAAATAACTCTAATACTCTATGAACTCTAATAATTGTTCTATTTCTTTAATAAAAAACGATGTTGTTCTGGTAAATGTTTGGAATATATTATTGTCAGCATTAATTATCTCTGAGTGCGGTGTGCCAAGATTCCAATCTAGCTCTGTGGCGGTAGTTTGCCTTGTCGATTATCTTCGGCTATTATTGAAATCAATTTTGTGGTCATAAGACCAAGCATGATTTGCAATATTTGAGCCCGCTTTGTGTTTCTCGACATTCTTCACGTGTTCTTTTTTCCGTGTGATGAACGCTCGACCCGTCTCACCAATGTAGCTCCACGAACAATCGGCGCAATTTATGCGATAGATTACATTTGTTTGTTCTTCGGATGGAGGTCTGTCTTTCGGTGAAGGGAGCATTTGTTCAAGCCTGTGTATAGGTTTCGTTGTGGCTTGGATGCTATAAGGTTTGAGAAGGCGTTTGAGAGGTTCTGTTTCGCCTTTGATGTACGGTAAAACCGCGTAACCAACTTTTGTACTGCACATAGGGTCATCTCTTTAAAAAAACTCTCGAACAAGCTCTTCTGCATGGTGATGGTGTTTTTGCTGTCTCAAAGTACGTTTCTTTTCCACTTCTGTCAGAAACCTCTGTGGGTACCCATTAGCCGGCAAAGCTTTAATCTGAATATGTTCACGTTCTTGTTGTTTGCCTTCGTGGACTGCCCCAACCGTGGATTTGTTTGTAGGTCTGCAGCTTGTTGTAGTTCAGTAAAAAATCTGTTTGAAAGTGTGAAACGTAGATTGTAAGGTAGCATCTTTCAGTAGTTTGTTGCGAATGTGTTCGCATGTTTAGCATGTCTGTCTTCCCGAAGCCGCGCACAACGTATAAGAAATAAATCTAATTGCCTTGTTCTTTCAAAAACCACGCAGAATTGCCACTGCCTTGTGCAAATTCGGAGGCGAGCCGAAATTAATTTTTGCTTTCCGTGAATTTCCCGTGTGGACTAAGGCATACTTTGAAACCCGGACCGGACTCGAACCCGGACTCGAAGAAAATCCGGACTCGAGAAAAACCTGGACCCGGACTCGAAAAAAATCCGGACTCGTGTTTAACAAAACCCGGACTTGACCTTTGAAAACCCGGACTCGAAGTAGACAAAACCGGATTCAAAACAAGGACTCTGTGTACGAGAAAATGGTTCGTCTTGCAAAGGTTTTTTTGGAAAGGTTTAATAATAGTTAACATGATAAACGATGATCTCTTTATAACAATAATCAGTATGAATAAATTTCTAGAGTGCTGATAAACTATCTGGCGTAGTGCTGATTAAGAACCTGAGTTGCATCGGCAATAACTCGCGGATTTGTGCTCTCGCGTGGGTGTCCCTCTTTCTTCCCGCTTTCTGTATTGATGGATGATAAATAGAATACTTTATTTCAAAAGCGATAAGCTTTGGTTTCGAAAGACGTTGACTACTCTAGCAAAATCATTATATGCTTTCGCATCCCATAGCTCCTTCATGAGTTTAATATAGCCTTTTTTCTTGCTATTTCCATCCAACGGTGGTTGTTCCATTTGTGTCATTGCCACAGCCTCGCGTTTGCAACTCAAAAGATCCTCGTTCATTTGATCTGTCCATTTACGCCTGTGTTTATATTGCCTTCGATTAGTCATTTGACTTGCTATCGCTGACATAGAGTTTCACAAAATCGTTTAAACTATTGCCTTTCTGCGTTCGTCTGTTCGAATTTGTCTCGTTTACACAGCAAGCTGGATTTTGTGCAGGAATTTCAACAACAAGAAAATAGTATAAAGTCGTATTTTCGTTTATAAAACACAGACGTTCCTTCCTGACGTGTAGCATGTAATAATAATAATAATAATAATAATAATAATAATAATAATAATAATAATAATAATAATAACAATAATAACTAGAGGGCACTCAGAGACTGCATACCTCCGCCCGTTACTCGGAAGTGAAACGCAACCTTGGAATTTCCTAAGAAAACCACTTTGCAATTCTTAAGCATAAAAGATTTCAGGCCCCGCGAATTGAAATCGAATTGCTAAAGATCATATTACTGTTGTTGTACTGTACAGTACTTGTAAAATAAAACTTATTAAGTGTCATTAAATAAATGCATAAATTTTGCTTTATGCACTCGCGCGTGCAGTAATTTTCACAGTTGTGCTATTTTAAATTCCCAGGCAGCTAAAATCTTTTGCCTTCAAAACAATGTCGATTTCTTGGGAAATTCCGAGGTTGCGTTTTTTTTATACACCCTGTATTGAAGTAATCTAATGTTGTTAGAATTTGAATGGACTGGCACTTTGCTGAACGTAATAATGCGTATACCGAAGCTTAATGAGGTTTATCATCTCATTATTGTCTTAGCACTGAGTGCATAAATTATACACGTCCTAATTACGCATTCAGTAATATATTTTGTTAATTGACCGGGAAAAGCAAGACAAAATTTGGTTCATTTCTCGTTCAATTTTTAACCAAATTCAACCAAATTTTAATCAGTTCTTCCTTAGCCGATGGGAAATGCATTCAAAAAATTTCGTACGGATATATTTGGTATTTCTTGAGTTATCGTGCTCACAGACAAACACACACACACACATACACACACACATACACACACATACAAACCCAGATGATTACATAACCTCCTGGCGGAGGTAAAGATGATTACATAACCTCCTGGCGGAGGTAATAAAAGGGTATTTAATATTAATAAATTTCGTTGGCCCATGTGTTATGATACACGACATGAGCCATATTAAGGACATGCAGTTCTATTGTTCTCGACTGACTCTGTTTACACGACATAAGAACGTTTAAACTTTATACAAATACCTTAATATAAGTTTATAACAGGAAAAGGTTTGATTCACAAATCAAATATATGTAAATAAACGCGCTAATGATGCGAGTTCTGGTGAATAAAAATAAAGTATTATTAGCTTACAGTACCTCCCTTCGCTTCATGCGACTCGTGCGCTCTGATTTCGCACTGCCAGAAAGTTGATTTTTATGTACTGTAGTCTCGGCGTGTTTTACTTTTCCACACTTTCAGAACCGTATACAAAACACTCCTCAGTGAAATGCTTTGAGCACACTAGTTGGATTCATTTGTCTCGTCTGCGACTCTGTGTCGAACAAAGGCTCAGCCATCTTCTCCTGACCGCTACGGGCGAATTATCATTCCAAAAACTAGGTATTTGGTAGATAGAAATACCCTTCTTTGTGTCAGCAACGTTGGAACAACCGTAAACGACACACCGTTTAGGCATTTTAAGTCAAAAACTCTCGAAGTTGCGTCTACTTGTATTATAGAAAAGCAACTGAACGCGAAGAACGTGTTCCTCCGACCCAGGCTTTTGCAGTGAATTTGACTTGCGCGACTTTTTTTTCAAAAATGGCGAAATTTGAGTGTTTGAGCCGTTGTATCTCAGAAACCAGAAGTTTAAATCAACATCTAATCTAGAACTTCTATTGTAACTTTTTATGCTCTATCCGAATCATCAAAAACCCATTTTGGGTTTATAGGCACTTTAATGTACCAGCAGAATTAGCAAGTTCAACACCAACGAAAGGGGCTGTGTGCGAGAAAGGTCAATCCCTGACACAAGCTGAAGTGCATGAACTGATCACACCTGAGTCGTTAATGCATGACAAGAAAGGAATCACTCCCCCTCCTACGAAATGTAACGACACCAAACCATTATCGCCTGGGTTCAGCTTAGGTATTGAGAACACTAAGCAAGAATACAGGGTGTATCAATAAAAACGGAGTCCTCACATAAAGTGTAAATTTCAAAGCGAATATGAAAGTTAAACATTTATACTTGCATTCTTTCGAAATCGCGATCTTTCGGCTATTTTATATACTTTATTTTATAAAATTTGGAGTTATTGCTGGCGAGCTGTGTCAATTTAAGTAAGTGCAATTGGAAAATTAAAAAACGTAGATGTGTTGAATTCACAATTAATTTAAACGTTCCAAAAAATAAGTTGGAAGTACACATTTACTCAACGTGCATTGCCTCCATTTCTAAGTTCACACAAGTTCGTTCTTTGTCTCATATCCAAGTTTCCCGAGTTTCCTTTATTTCGATTTAAACTTTATGGGGTGGTTCTTCCATTCAATGCATATGTAGCCGGTGTTTGTTGACATTACGCCAAACGCTCGATCGATGAAGATTAAGCCCTGGAAAAGCTATTTGAAATTGTCTTAACACTGCAACAACGCTTTTTGTTTCGAAATACTTTTCAACAATGAATGTTCTTTCCGGAATTGTTAGCTTTGGCATTATGAATGGTGATTGTAAACTTTTAAACAACAACGTTCTAAATTTTAGCAAACTACCTTTAATTAAGTCCCCAAGGGACTTCGAAGATTAATATTTCGAAGCATCTAAAAACGAGCGCTTGTACTAAATTCTTTTTATTGCGATTAGCCTTCGTTTAAAATTTTCAAGAAACCCTTCATTCGAAAGATGAAAAAACAAGCTTTAAATTGAGCACAAAACGAAACTATTGTAGTTTATTTTACGATAGAAATAAGGATA
Organism: Paramuricea clavata; assembly: GCA_902702795.2. NCBI lineage: Eukaryota > Metazoa > Cnidaria > Anthozoa > Malacalcyonacea > Plexauridae > Paramuricea > Paramuricea clavata. The sequence goes on along the minus strand of CACRXK020010908.1, from coordinate 6,575 downwards.
TTTAGGACGACTCCGTTTTTTTAGATACACCCTGTATACAGATGCATTACTCGAAATGAACAAGCAACTAGTTAATGCTATTAAGCAAGGAACTGAAACAACCACTGTTATGAAAGCTATGTTACAGCGGCAAGGGATTCCAAAACCCCAGCCCATAATGTTTAGAGGTGACCCTGCCCAGTTTCCAGTATTTAAGAAGCGAGTTGACACTTGGTTAAATGAAAGAGAGTTTGAAGAAAGGGAGAAACTAACTCGCCTGCTCAATTTCGTTGAAGGTGATGCTAGAGATGCCATTGAACATTGTGAACTCAAATCAAATAGTTATACTGAAGCCATGGAAATATTAGAGTCTCAGTACGGTCATCCTTCTAGCGTAGTTAAAGCATGTTTAAAACGGATCACAGCAGGTCCTCGCATTGAAAGAGGAGATAATAACTCTCTCACTAAGCTGAGAAATAATTTGCGTGCTTGTTTAGAAGTCTTAATGGACAATAAGAAATATAAACATGAAATTAATGCGTCATCCAATGTTGAAAGAGTTATCGATCGTTTGCCGATGCACATGCAGATAGAGTGGGCAAAGAAAGTCCCAAAAATTCGCGATCAGACCAAAGTGAATCCCACGTTACAGAATGTCTTGGAACTCGTGGAAGAACAACTAAGAATTATGAATGATCCCCAGTATGGACACATCTTGACAACAAAAAAACGTTTGACTCCAAGAACAATGACTCTAACGCATATTATAAGAACAAATTTTATAAACCAATACCTTTAAGTCCAATCTCGAAGCTGACAACAAACCTTGAGAACTTGCGTCCTTGTCCTTGCTGTAAAGGCAAACATCCACTGATAAACTGTACGTCGTTTGTTAAGAAAACACCCGAAGAGCGATGGGAAATCATAAAGATTTCGAAACTTTGTCATTTATGCTTAGCTTCAGGGCACATGAAAGCACAATGTAAATCACCCACGATGTGTAGATGTAAGGCCATTTCCAAACATCACCCACTCCTTCATCGAAGAATCCTGCCACCAAAGGACTACTCTAAATCCCAGTCCTATGATCATGAATCTTCTAGTAGTATCCAGGGACAACCGCAGAAAGAATCTGAGAAATCAGAAATGGTACCTAGACATGAACCACCTAGGTCTCAGATTGAAGCAGTCGACAACAGAGAATGGCATCTTATGCGACAATGACGCAAGAAAGAGAAAATCTTGTACTTTTACATATTGTACCTGTTAACAGTCTCAACAATGGATGGATACTCTGTCACAACATATGGACTGCTTGACAACGCAAGCCGTGGAACCATTGTTGATGCGAACTTAGCAAAGAAACTGAATGTGAAGACAACCAAACAGTCGGTGGCTGTTACGACAGTACTTGGAACCCAGGATTGCGAATTTGAATCAGTATGCTTGTTTCTCCAAGCTGCAACAGCTGGACACGCTGACCCAATTCTATAAGTGAGCGAAGGATTAGTCAAGGAGCTCAATGTAAATGAAAGAGTTCTTCCAAATGAGATTGACTGCGAAAGATACCAGCACTTAGCTGATATAACTATGCATCAAGTCGAACTAAAACAAGTTTCTATAATTATCGGAGAAGATGTTAAGGGAGCGCATATTGTGCAAGAAGTTAGAGTGTCTGAGACTCCAGAATGTGAGCTGTATGCAACCAGAACAGCACTTGGATGGACTATCGCTGGCAGCGTAGAGGTGAATGGTGTTTTAAAGAAAGAGCTGTCAGTTAACTTTCTTGATACCAACAATCGGTTGCTCAATCGACAAGTAGAGAAATTCGGGGAAATTGAAACGTCTGGATTAAGAGAGAACGACTTAACGAAAACTGTATCCGTTGAAGATTGCCGAGCCGAAGATATTCTTCACAGGAGCACGAAACTCGTAGACGGACATTATGAGACAGATTTGTTGTGGAAGGACGATTGCCCACGATTCCCCAATAATAGGACGGTGGCAGAGAAACGGCTAAAATCTTTAAAGAAGAAGTTTTACAATAACCCAGACCTAGAAATCAAATATCGAAAAGTCATGGAGGAATACATTGAAAGGGGGTTCGCCAGAACGTTAACAAAGGAGGAAGCTGATACTATAACGGACAAGACAAACTACATTCCTCATCATCACGTTATTAATAAAAACAAGCCTGAAAAGGTCAGAGTTGTTTTCCACGCAGCTGCGAAATTCGAAAATACATGCTTGAACCAGAACCTATTGCAAGGCCCTGACTACACGAACAGTCTCGTTGGCGTCATGATTAGGTTTCGGCAAGATAATATTGCTTTAGTGGAGGATATTGAAGGTATGTTCAATCAGGTGAAGGTATCTCCAGAAGACCAGGATGCATTTCGATTTCTTTGGTGGAGCGAAGGTCTTGAAGAAATACCGGACGAATACGCAATGACAGTAGACGTTTTAGCAGCAACAGACTCGCCGTGTTGTGCGAATTACTGCTTTAAAAGGACTGCCGAAGATAATAAGGACGAATTTACCGATCTTGTCGTTGACACTGTTCTGAGACATTTCTATGTCGATGATATGCTAAAGGCCTTATAGAACGAAAATATTGCCATTGAAGTAGCTACGAGTTCCATGTCTTTGCTTTCACGAGGTGGCTTCAATTTGACTAAATCCATGTCAAATAGTCGGACAGTTCTCCAAGCAATACCCGCTGAAAAAAGAGCCTTGCCCAACCTCGATCTAGATCTTGACCAACTCCCCATTGGACGCACGTTAGGTGTACATTGGAATGTTGAAGACGACACGTTTTGCTTTAAGATAAAGCCTTGTGACAAGCCTAATACCATGAGAGGTGTACTTTCGTGTGTTTCTTCCTTTTATGATCCAATGGGATTTGCTGCACCAGTGCTTTTACCTCCTAAGCAAATTCTTCAGGTTTGCTGGCGGAGAAAATTGAAATGGGACGATCCTTTGGAGGCTGACTTACTGAAATCTTGGATTAATTAGAAATCATTGCTACCACTGATGACACAAATAAGCATTCCTCGTTGTTTCTACCGCCTGCCAGATCACGATGATGCCGTTGTCGAATTACACCATTTCTGTGACGCCTCCGAGATAGGATACGGCACCGTGTCGTACTTACACATCCTGTACAGCGACGGAACCAGTAATTGCTCGTTTATCATGGGAAAGTCGAGAAATGCTCCAATTCGGTCGCCTACGATTCCAAGACTTGAATTGCAAAGTGCGTTATTGGCTGTATGAATGAATAAAATTATTCAGAGAGAACTTGATATAACTGTACACGAAACACTTTTCTGGACGGATAGTATGATAGTACTATCCTATATTCACAACACTACGAAACGGTTTCAAACGTACGTGGCAAACCGAGTAAATGAAATCCGAGAATTATCTGAGCCGACACAATGGCGACACTGCCCAGGAGAATTGAATCCCGCGGACGATTGTTCTCGTGGTTTAGACTCTCAGCAATACATAGAACAAGAACGGTGGTTACGAGATCCAGAGTTCCTTTGGAACCATAGAGATTCATGGCCGGACCAACAAGTGAAGGAGATACCTGATGGTGAACTGGAGATCAAAAAGAAGAACGACCTGTGTGACTCGCCTTGACACAACGGCAAGCCCTACGCTCTATCAACTCTTCGAAAGATACTCAGATTGGTTAAAACTACTCAAATCTGTAGCTTGGTTATCTAAATTCAAAGAGTGGCTCCAAAATGGCAAACATTCAGAATGCAACAGATTAACGGAGGAAGACGTAACGTCAGCTAAACAAATAGTCGTTTCACTTGTTCAAAGGCAGTTATTCCTTGAGGAATTGCAAGATCTTAAAGGAAAGGATAAAACCGGTCGACCAGGTGTGAAGAAATCGAGTTCGATTGTGAAGCTGAAGCCGATGTTATGTAAGGATGGAATATAATTTTAAGAGTCTCTGGTAGAATATCAGAAGCACCAAGTACCTTTGATAGCAAACATCAAATGATTCTACCGCAGAATCACCCCGTTACAACTTTGATAATTCGTTTTTACCACCATTAACTTGGGCACTGCGGCCAAGAACAGTTGTTATCTCGACTTCGTGAAGAATTTTGGATTATCAAAGGCAGAGCAACTATTAAGCGAGTGATTGGAAAATGCATAATGTGCAGGAAGGGATATGCCGAACGAATGACGCAAGAAATGGCTGAATTGCCCAAGGTGGACTGACCCCCTTTCAACCTGCCTTTACAAATACAGGGATAGACTTTTTCGGTCCACTTATGGTAAAACACGGACGAGGTTCTGCGAAGCGTTATGGATGCATATTCCTATGCATGGCTTCAAGAGCGATACATCTAGAACTAGCCCAATCTTTGGAAACTGACGATTTTATTATGGTTTTACGGCGATTCCTAAATATTCGTGGAAACGTCAAACAACTGCGTTTAGATAATGGTACAAATTTTGTGGGCGCAGAACGTGAGTTGCGTGAAGCTTTGGAAGGATGGAATCAAAATCAAATCGAAGAACGTCTAAAGCAGAGAAGAGTAGAATGGATTTTCCACCCGCCATACGCGTCGCACATGTCAGGCGTATGGGAAAGGCTAATTCGCGGCGTTAAGCGATCGTTAAAGGCCATTCTACGACAAGGCTTAGTCAAGGAAGAGGTCTTAAGGACAGTGCTATCAGAAGCCCAAGGCATAGCTAACTCTAGACCTTTGTGCCCGAATTCGGATGATCCTCGAGATATGGAGCCACTAACTCCAAATCATCTTTTAATTCAAAGACCAGCGATTGCTCTACCTCCTGGAGAATTTGACGATGCTGATTTGTACAGTAGGATGAGTTGGAGACAATCACAGATTCTGAGTGATCATTTTTGGAAACGCTGGTTACGCGAGTATCTGCCAACTTTACAACTTAGACAAAAGTGGCTTACACCTCAACGGAATCTGTCGATTGGTGATCTTGTAATCCTAGTGGACGAGAACATTCCGAGAGGACGTTGGTTGCTGGGAAGAGTTACAAATGTGTTTCCTGGGAAGGATGGCCTTGTCAGAATTGCCCAAGTGAAAACGAAAAACAATGTTCTGAAACGTCCAATCCAGAAGCTATGTTTTCTTGAAGCTGGAAAATAGAACTGAATGAGCTACGTGATACGCTCATTGGGGGGCCGGGATGTTACGGACGCTGCCATAATTAATACAATTATTTCGCGCCGTTTTATTGACATTAGCATAATTTATATAGTTCCAGGAAAAGAGGCGAGTACACATTTTTGTAAATTGTTGATATTAAAAGATATACATTAAATTCGCTCTAAATATCGCCATAAGATGTAAGTATATTCTTTTATTTGACTTAGTACTGTTTGTACCTATTTCTAATTAACCTTACTCTGTAATTTGTTATAGCAAACCTTTATTTGACACTGATATTATCCGAAAGGAACTGATACTTTGGTATTGTTATATTAATATTGACATTTGAAATATGAGAGATATGTTATTAAAGAACCTATTGAGAGTAAATAATGTGTAATGATGATGGTGATTGTCAAGAGTGCTATTGAATGATATTCGGTTGGATGCGTTTCCAACATAGTTTGATCTTTCATGGATGAGAAAAGGGCAAAACAGCTCGACGAGCTTCGCGATCAACGAAATCAGCAAGCCGGAAGTAATGTCAGTCTACGAAAAACATCTCGCACCAACCAGAAAGGTGCCACGTGAGTACGCAGAGTATTTAAATGACATCCATTCCAAAGGACTAAAGCATGATTTATTAAAACTTTCGAAAATTATTGAAATATCGATCGAGTCGTTAAAAAATCACGACTTTGCTAGTATTGAGCCGGAAATTGAACAAACTTTAGAAACAATGCACTCAAATTGGCTGAAATACTTGCAAACATATGAAGATTATTCTCGACTAGTCACTAACTCCCGTGAGTTGGAACGTCTTAGCGTGCAACGCCAAAGCCTCGAACGAAAAATTAATGACTGCAATCAATTAGCTATAGACCAACAAAAGCATTTGCAGCTTACAAAGAGGCTCAGAGTATAAGGATTATCATCACCTTAGGGATGACGACAAACTTTCTGTGTCAGTACATAGTAGTTTTTCCATGTCGGGATCGTCAAAGAGCAGACGTTCAGGGGCGTCTTCGGTGTCAGCTAAGGCGAAAGCTGCAGCCCGGTCAACTGAGTTAACAAAATTAAAACTAGAACAGGCAGAGAGAAGAGCTAAACAAAGGCTAGTACAAGAACAGATCGAACAAGAGTTGCAAGACTTGCGCGATGAAGTGGAGTATTCTCAAATAGGAGCACAACTCTTAGCAACTGATCAGGCTGTAGTTAGTAACAATGTTAAAGTGCCTATAAACCCAAAATGGGTTTTTGATGATTCGGATAGAGCGTAAAAAGTTACAATAGAAGTTCTAGATTAGATTTTGATTTAAACGTCTAGTTTCTGAGATACAACGGCTCAAAGTGCCAATTTTGAAAAAAAAGTAGCGCACAGAGGAGACTGGGTCGGAGGAACACCGAACACGTTGTATTAATTTCACAATAGGAAAT
>CACRXK020010907.1:528-17020 GCA_902702795.2 Paramuricea clavata | reverse complement strand
CGATATTCCTGATCCTGTGCGTGATCCAGTATTTTATCTTAAACCAACTGATAAATAAATCTTTCTCTCTCAAAACTCCCTCCGTTAATACAGTTTATCAACTGCTGACTACATTATAGATGATAAGAAGTCAGCTGGTTTGGACAATATACCAAACAAATTCCTAAAGATAGCTGCAAGTGTTATTGCACCCTCGTTAACAGGAATATTCACTGCATCTATTAATACCGGAATATTCCCGTATGAATGGAAGGCAAGCAGAATAACGCCAGTATTTAAAAGTGGCACAAGAAATAACCCAGGCAACTATCGGCCTATATCAATTATTCCATGTGTTGCTAAAATCTTTGAAAAAATCATTTTCGATCAACTACAATAACTACATGGGTATCTTGATTCAAATAATTTGCTGAACACATGCCAATCTGGATTTCGACCGTTCCACAGTACCCTAACAGCGTTGCTAGAAGCCACAAGCGACTGGTCCATGAATATTGACAATGGCCTAATTAACGGAGTTGTATTTATTGATTTAAAGAAAGCTTTTGATACGATCGATCATCAAATTATCCTACAAAAGCTTAAAAATTATGGTATTGACGAAAACAGTCTTATACTTGGTTTCATTCATACCTCACTGATAGAACTCAAAAGTGCCGGGTAAACGGTCAACTGTCAGATTCTGTGCCAGTGGCCTGCGGTGTACCTCAAGGTAGCAGCCTAGGGCCGTTGCTATTCCTCATCTACATTAATGATTTACCGAACTGTCTTGATCATACAACTGCAAGAATGTTCGCAGATGATACAAGTATTAGTTATGCATCCGACTCTGCCAAAGAGCTCCAAAATGTCATTAACACCGAATTGAAAGGTCTAAGCGATTGGCTAACCACAAATAAACTAAGCTTAAATATTGTAAAAGCAGAATTTATGGTAGTTGGATCTAGACAGACAATAAAAACACTAAATAATGAAATAGATATTGAGATAAACGGTAATATGATCAACCAAGTTACTTCGGTAAAATCTCTGGGTGTCCATCTTGATAATCACCTTATGTGGTCTGAGCATACTGACAAACTATGTAAAAAAATTGCTTCAGCCATAGGGGCTTTAAAACGTATAAGATCCTGCATTTCAACGGCTATCCAAGTATACCAAGCACTGATTCAACCTCATTTTGACTACTGCTGCTCGGTCTGGGATGGTCTTGGCGAAACGCTAAGTTCTAAACTACAAAAATTACAGAACCGGGCGGTCAGGGTCATTACGAGGTCCAGCTATGACACTAATGCTACTGTGCTTCTTGATACTTTACACTTGGATAACTTATCGTTGAGACGCAAAAAACTTAAAGCTGGCTTGATGTTTAAAACACTCAAAGGTGACACACCTACCTATCTACAAAATCTTTTTTCAGTTCGTGGCTCAGAATATAATCTTAGGAACTTTGAAATGAAATTAAATCTACCCAAGCCACGAACTAATTATCTGAAGCGAAGCTTTCAGTACAGTGGAGCAGTGCTGTGGAATAGCCTTCCCGAAAATATAAGAATGCTCCAATCGTTTGCTCAGTTCCGGAAAGCTGTAAACAAGTATTAAAAAAATGGAGATGAACTCCCACACGGCAATCTTGTAAACCAGTAGATCATATTCTTTTATTTATTTTTGCATGCTTAAACTTGTATATATTTATATACTGAAGATTCCACCGTGGATAAATAAATTTTTATTGTATTGTATTGTATTGTATTGTATTATATCACCGAAGCCGAGACCGTGTGGCTACGAAGAACACAGGCAGAGTCCTTTCCAGATGGAGAGAAACAACAATCGTTAGCACAACTAAATCCGAAGAGAGATAAAGACGGACTGTTGCGACTAAACGGTCGTTTACGTTATGCAAATTAGTCACCTTACGATGTCAAACATCCGATTCTTCTTCCGAAAGATCACCCCGTCACCAGGCTTGTTATCGCCTACGAACACTCCAAACTCGGTCACGGCACTGGTACAGAGCACCTTCTAGCAGAGTTACGAACGAGGTTTTGGATCGTAAAAGGACGGCGAGCGGCGAGAAACGTCGTGGAAGCTTGTCGCGGATGTCGACGTCAATTCCGAGCTAAACCAGTCGGACAAATGATGGCCCCGCTTTCAGAGGCAAGATTGAAACTGCCCCTCCGAGCATTTGAGCGTGTGGGAGTAGACTGCGGAGGTTCCTTCCTCACAAAACAAGGACACTTGGGAGCGTGTTCGACGACGTGCAATAAGTGCATAACACGTTAAAAATTTCGTTGTATTCGGGACTTTTTTAGTCTTTTTTGGGAGTATTGAAATCTGTTAATAAATGTTTTAAATCCAGCGTGTCTGTTCTAGTTTTGAGAACAATTTGGTCTTCCTCTCGCAATCTGTTTGTCACATATGAAGTCTTGTCGGCTGAGCAGAATGCTGGCATTTGTCATATATATATATATCCTCTATCATCAACCATATCCCTTCCTCAATCAGCAAACGCATCTCCTCGCTTTCTTCTGATCAAGCATCTTTTTATTTTGCTGCACCATGCTACGAAGATGCGCTTAAGCGCAGCAACTACGATGTACCTCTGCAATTAATACTCGGCCTGTGATAAATCCTCCAGTTTGCCATCTACCAACCGAAGACGTCGTAGAAACATCATTTGGTTTAATCCACCCTTCAGCAAAACAGTTCGAACTAACGTCGGTCGAAATTTCCTACAGTTGATTGATAAACATTTCCCTTCTACCAACCCGCTCCATAAGGTCTTTAACCGCAACACAGTCAAAGTTAGCTACTCCTGCATGGAGAATATCAAAACCATAATATCCCGACATAACCGTCGCCTGTTAAAGGAAAACCCTACACAAAAACCTGTCCCATGCAACTGCCAAAAACCAGATGAATGCCCACTAGACGGAAAGTGCAAATTAGACAACATTGTCTATAAAGCCACGGTGACAACAACTGATGACGGAAATACAAAAGAGTATATTGGAATGACGGCCAACCCATTCAAAGAAAGATACGCCAACCACAAAACGTCGTTCAACCTCTACAACCACTCGTCTGACACAAAGCTTTCGAAGTACGTTTGGAGTCTGAAGCAAAGTAGAAGAAATTACAGCATCATGTGGTCGATCTTGAAACGAGCTGCTGCGTACACGCCTGGTGGAAAGCGATGTGGCCTCTGTTTGGAAGATAAATTATGTGTCCTGAAAGCGAAAGGAAACAATTCACTGAACACGCGATTAGAGTTTTATGCGAAGTGCTGTCACAAGGAAAAATTTAGCGCGTGCAAATTCAAACCGGTGACGATAGACAAACCTCCGCGTCAGCGAGCGACCGTTGATATTGACGAATCAAACACTAACTGAATTAATTGCCTGAAGGCGTGAAACTTGAGGCAATATAAATAAAGCTTGCTCTACTACAATACTAGTGTTGAGCACTTTATTATCTACTACAACAAAACAATATATATATATATATATATATATATATATATATATATATATATATATATATATATATATATATATATATATATATATATATATATATATATATATATATATATGGGTGTGAGGTACCATGTCTGGATAGTGTATGAACTTGGCTTTGGGATTTCTTCAGACATAAAAATACACAAAGTATATTTTCCAAACGTTTCGCCTTTTACGGCTTCTTCAGTGGAATGTTTTTTACAATAATATTTCCTCCTATTTATATAAAACTAATTAAAATACTAAATTTACAATGAGTATGATAATGTTATATTTCAACCTTCGAAGGTCGCGGGTTCAAGACCCAGTCGCCGGAGACGACAATATCTTTCTGCTTGCACTGGGTATGGAAATTATGAAATACACACTCCACTCGAGAACATTTTCTACTTATCATATTACGGAGTGAACAATAACACAACATTATATATATATATATATATATATATATATATATATATATATATATATATATATATATATATATATATATATATATATATATATATTTATACATATAATAAACTCACTCCTGCATATTTTTCCACTTTGCGCTGAAAACCATATTAGCAGATCTGTGCTTGGTGGTGAATTATACGTTTTGTGGTTACTTATAATAAATGTGTATTTGATATGACTAATACTGTACATAGTGTACATTTTGCAAATATGTCAGTCATCTCGCTTTTAGAACATCACCGAATTTATTTTGAACGAATCAACTGGATTTGATGGACGAAGAGGTTTCGCTGTAAATGTAAGAAAGTCAGTAATATACAGGGTGTCCCAAAAGTCATCCCCAAGAGGTTTCTGCAGAACAGCTAATTCTGCAGGACATTTTCGTTTCTCTCCCTGCCTCTGGGCAATTTCTTATTTTCTAGTATAGTGGTGTATGAGACCAGATGTAAATCGTCAGTTTTAGAAAATAGATCATTTGGGTAATTCAACGACTCATAAAAATAGAAAAAACACATTTATTTTCAGTTTCACCGTTTTTATTTAGGTCAAGGCTATTCCATACCAATCAAAAGGCTCGACGGCATTAAATTACAATACTCCTCCATCGCCAGGTATTACACAATATTATATCACTCAAATAGTTCATGATTTGATTATACAATGTCCATAACCACGAACCGAATAAATTTGTAATCAATGAAGTTGGCTAGATCCCAGCCTAATAGTCGACGTTTTAATTATTACCTTTTTATCATAACAATGTTAACTTCCAAACCTGTGAATTGACAACGCGTGACGGATTATTATCGCATGTTTAATAAGCAATTAAAGAATGTTAATGACATTCCTAATTATCACATCTTATTTATTAAATTCTGTAGCGAAACTGACTAAATCACTCATAGTGACATTCGCGACACCAAAGCCAATGCAGACGACGTTTCCATCGCCATCGGGTCCAAAAGTAACACAGACGACGTTTCCACCGGGTACGAGAACTGATTTTTTTCACAATATATTAAGTCTGTTATTTGAACTTCTCACCAAAATGTAAGAACGAACTTACATTCGTACGTCATTTAAGACGAGAATAAATAAAAGGCGAAAAAAGAGCACGTGTTTGACGTACAATGGTCAATGGAGAGCTTAAGCAAGCGACGTTTTCGACAATATATATATATATATATATATATATATATATATATATATATATATATTTATACAGGAACATCTGATTTAAAGCATAAATACAGGCAACAGAAATACAACAGGTGGGAAAGCTGTCATCTCTGACCAAATTTATCGCGGACGCTTTCCTTTTGCCAGCAAAAATTGTGAAAACAACAAAAACACAGATTCGCTAGCCTGTCTCTCGTACTGCAGTAGAGGAAAAACAAAAGAAAGCTAGCAGATGTAAACGTTAATAAACGTTAATCAAGACCACAATTATACTTGTCGCAATTGGGAAATCAGCAGTCAAGAATTCTTCGCTGTCATGGCCGAAATTGAAGTTTCTTGTAAAATGTGTGTTTTTGATGGCAAATAATCTCGAACAGGGACGTAATATTGATGGAATATTACTTGAAATTTGCAGTACATGCATGCATCCATTTGTTGTCCAGAACAAAGTATAAATATTTGGTTTTTGATGGCTCCATTGACTTCCGGTTGGCATGCGTGTTGTCAAAAACGTCGCGTTAACGTTAAGCTCTCTTATAAGCAACGACATAAGCACAAGCAAAAGACTTCAAAGTGTTTGCAAGCTAGGGGGACAAAACTGAATGTGGCCATGGTAAGTGACCATATCACGCTCTATATATAATACATATGAGTCACGTTTTAGGGGGAGTTACTATTTTTAGACTTTTATAGGGTTAGGATTAGGGAAAGGGCTAATTAGGATTATGATTAACATTAGGGTTACGATTAGAGTAAGGATTAGGGTTAAGATATTAGGGTTAAGTGTAAAACACAAGAGAATACAAAATTATAATTTAAACAGGTATAACGTAACACTCCATGTCAATAACCGGAAATAAATGTTATTTTTTAGATCCACAATCCACAATTTCAAGTAATCCCCCGTCAGGTGAGTTCAACCCGGAACCTCTTTCATCAGTTTCATGCGTGTGCAATAAATAATCAAGACTAGCCATGCATGTATATAGTATAACTATATGTGATTGTCTTTTTGACATTTTACAGTATATAAACGATGATCATAAACAGGGCCTTTCAGAGAGGGGGGAAAAGGGGGCAATTTGCCCCGGGCCCCCAGCTTAGAGAGCCCCAAAATTTGCAAAATTAAAAAAAAATAATTTGGAGACGTTTTTTTATATAAATAATGGTATGAGAAAAAATTTGTAGACCTAAATTTTACAGATGTTGGTAGAAAAGGGTTTTACCCAATCTATCATTAAAAAGTAATATATAATATGCATACATTATATTTAACAATTATTCACCGAGGCGAAGGCAAAGTGGAGGTGAATAGTGCAAGGCCAAGGATATTCACCAAAACGCGAAGCATTGAGGTGGATATTCTTGCACTATTGCATTCACCGACGGCGATGCTGAGGTGAATAATTGTTTTAGCATATACCACAACAATACAAAAATGACCAAAAAACGAAAATAATTTTTAAACAATTTATATATACTTCAGCTCCCACAATACTGTAGTAGTAAACAAACAGTGTTTGCAAGCTTTTATTAATTTTATTCATTAGAAATAGCTTTTAAAAATACCTCTGAACGCGCTCTGTTAAACAAACCTTTGTGTCTTTCCTATATTTTGCGAAACCGCAGCTTCGTTCAGGGAAATTAAGTACTTTTATTATGCCGAGGAGGGGGGGGGGGTGTGAAGATGTCTTAAAAAAAGCTCATATTTTTACAGGGCCCCTGTTGAGGTTATTGGTGAATTTTCAATGCCCCACCCCAGAATCTGGAATCGAAGGGGTACAATCCGGAATTCTCTCTTATCGTAGATACAATTTGCAGTTCCTCAAGATGTCTGATATACTCAAGAACGTGCTTCTCCTCAACAAAAATACTGACTTGCTGCTAGCTTCTTTCACCTCATGTTTACCTTCAAAAATGTTTACAATTTTGAAGCTCTAGGACTGCATTTCTGGCGTTTTCTAAAGCAAATTCGCAAACAAATTGGATGTGAATTGACTGTATTTTACAAAAATGGTTATCATTTCACAGAAATAATTACTTTATTACGCAAATTTTACCTGAAAATGTCAAAATTTTAACTTGAATTTTACCTGATTTTTGCCTGCGTTTCACAGTGGTTTTTACACCCCCACAATCCAAACCCCCCCCCCCGTCGCTATACGTCCCTGACAACCATTCCTTGCGAATATATAATGACTTAAATTTTCAGTAATCTGCCATTTTGTTCTATTTTTAGTAACAATATGGCGGATTTTTCGATATTTGTGTCGCCATTAAAATGGTTGTATTTAGAAACAGATTTCAGTTTTAAAGTACTCTTAGTCTGCTCTTCCAAATGGATTTATAAAATCACCAATAGCTTATTTTTAATTTTTGGCGCCAAGTTTGTGACGTAATTTACCCGCCAAAAAGTAGCAATTCCAAAAACAAAAAACATACGATTTGTAAGAATGATATGTTCTACATTCATGGAAAATTTGGTAGCAACAGAATGACAATTTCAGAAGTTGAAGCATATTGGTGCTTTTGCATGCATTTTTGACAGGCGTGTTGCAGCCTTCTTTTTAATTCTTTTACGTATTCCATGTGGAGCTCCCCCATGCCAGTTAATATAGAATAGATGGTTTGGAAACTCATTCGAATAACAATATAACTCATTATCTATGTTAGCTAACGTTTATTCGTAAATATGTTTCTTCACCGTCACGAGACACACGACTCACGTGTGTATTATATTTTTGCCATGTCCACCAATAGCAATTTTCCCTATTGTTTGCATGAGTGATGGATAGGATCAACTTTCCTAAAACATTGCTATTGGTTAGTCGGGTAAAAATATACAATACGCACGTGATGGTGAAAGACCAGATTTATGAATAAACGTCACTAACATAGACAATGGGTTATATTGTTATTCTAATGAGTTTCCACATCATCTATTCTATTAACTATGGTGGGAGTGAACATTCCAGGCCCTTACTGGACCAAAACTTTGAAAAGTTTATAGCCCCCCCCCCCTTTGGTATATCGAGAACTTTCAAAGCCCCGCATTAAAAGCCAGGAAATATTTCGGTGCCCCCCTTAACATCTTCATTCCCCCTCGGCATAATAAATGTACTTTCCCTTAGTACAAAAGTTTGCTCGTATGTATAAACCAATGCAATGGTGCAAACCGAAACGAAACGCCATTTTGTCTTTCTCCGCGGTTGAATCAATGAGCCATTTAGCGGAAAACTATACCTGGTATACAATTATATATGTATTTATCATCAGTTTAACTCAACTATTTAATCTAATGTAATCTTATAAAAACAATATAAAAATTAATATTTCACTCATTTCACGGCTACTGCAGTTGAACTACGAAACTAAAGCTTAAGTAACTATGTTTTCAGCGAAAGGCGGTCAGACAGGGGACAAGACAGCAACAACTCTAATATTCTCACTATCTGTGTTTGCCGTTGTCATCATTGCTACACTTGGCCTCGTTATAAAGTGGTGTAAGAATAGGCCGAAGCCGGATCCGTTACCAATCATACCACAACGTAAGTCGTAAGCAAATTATTTATGTGATTAAGATATTATGATAAACAACTCTTAGCTCATCATGCAAAGCAATTGAAAATTCCGTTCTTGTTTCAAAAGAGCAAAATGTACATGACCATACTTGTGATCAAGGATAAAATTAGTCCACTTGTCCATTGTCATTGAAAAATATTACTCCAGAAGTCGACTTTCAATCGCCACTATTAAAAAAACACCACACAGGGTGTATAAAAAAAAACTGAACAGATATGAATTTAATTGTTTTTGTTTGTGGAAACACCACGTAAATTTATTACTGCAAAGCTTTCGATCCGTAAGCCCGGATCTTCATCAGTGCTAATTATTAGCACTGATGAAGATCCGGGCTTACGGATCGAAAGCTTTGCAGTAATAAATTTACGTGGTGTTTCCACAAACAAAAACAATTATATTTTGTCGCCATGCAAACATTCAAAGGAGATATGAATTTGCTCTCAATTTTGCAAAACAGCTATTAGTATCCAGTTTTTTATGTTATATAGTTTCCTTGGGTACTTATTGCTGCCGCAGCGAGCGAGTCTGAAGCGAGCGAGCAAGGCAGCAGATCCTAATTTTGTTTTGTGGGTCGAAATCAAAATTTTCTATTTGGTGCATTGCATGACGGTACCAGTGAATTTTAACCGTGGTGCAGCGCGGTCAGGCATAAGGCAAACAGGCAATGTGATCATGTTTCATCTTTGGTCTTCTTTTATGGAAAGCCATAGCTGGCTTAAAGTGATCAACCGGCATTTTGTTGGGTGCTTTTAGCATTATACGGCGGTGCTTTTGGCATTATACACGGTGCTTTCGCCATTATACGCGGTCGTTCCAGTATTATACGCGGTGCTTTCACCATTTATATACGCGATGCTTTTGCAATTATACGCAGTGGTTCGAGCATTATACGCAGTGGTTCGAGCACTAATATTATACGCGATGCTAGCTTTCATTCAACATTATTTCCATATTCTTTCCATGACATGTATATGATTTAACGATTGCTTAAATTTGGTATGTGCATGGTTGACAGATGCTTTTTGCCTATGGTCTGCAAGGACAATGACATGCTTTTCTGTGTTTATACTTGTAAATGAATATAACGCAGCGAATGCGCCAAACAGTATAAACGCGGCTGAAATACGATATTAAAATCTTAAATGTGCCGTATGATTTAATTATGTTTTAGGATTTACAAATGCTTTGTCATTTGTATTTATACTTGTACTGCTGCCTCGTCCCCAGGCGCTAATTAAAAAATTTGCGAATCACTATATGAAAGGTTTACATGAAGTAGTGCGTCACATTATAGGCGCGCAAAGGAGAGTGGGATATGAGCGTTCTGATGCCTCAAGCCCATAACTCCCTGCGCTTGTTCGTCATGATGTACTACTTCATGTAAACCTTTCATATAGTGACTCGCATGAAATTTTTTATTAGCGCCTGGGGACGAGGCAGCTTGTACTGCATCACAAGGCATTACGTACTGTAAGTGAAAAAACTCCACATGTGAGATTGTCTTGTATATATTTAATTTTTGCTTTCTTTGATAAACACTATTAAACACGCAAATTTTAGACGCAATGTTAAATGTCACCTGCATGTCATTGTCATTGGCCTTTAACCCCTGGTCTAATTGGCCGCTTTTGAAAATATTGATCATGACGAAATGCCTTCAGTAACTGCAAACTTTGTGTTTTAAAAACGGGTTAGGATAAAACGCGAATACGGACGGACGGATGAATGACGGACGGACCGGACGGATGACATATATATGTCGTTATATAGTCTGCGCGCAGCCGCGCAGGGTAGTTAGTGCCTTACGTCTTCGCTGGTTGTTATACTTTAAAATAATTTTGTATGTACCGAGAAATCAATATTCCGAGTATATAAATATATAAACTGGGATGTCACACTGATAGCTTGTTTACATTTCCTGGAGCATCATGAAATCTTATGTTTAACCACGGTGGTTTAACCCATTAGCTGGCAATGCGCCCTTCCCTTGTCGAGCGCCAGAAGATTTTACTCGTCAGTGGTATAGGGTACTGCCAGTAAATGGGTTAACAAACCTATCTGCCAATGGCTCTTGTTAATTCATCAGCACAGTAATGACCCCTACTTTAGTAATTACCCTGTCCAGACGATTTTTAATACTCAGTCAGTGGTAGAGTACTGTCCATAAATGGGTTAACAAGGATAACAATAATTAGCCTGCATGGCAGGCGGTATTTCCCAGGCTTGCCCAATTTTAGGAACCGCCTGCCATGCAGGCTAAACAATAATATGATGTTTCTGAAGGACTCGTTCAACACCCTGTAGTTTGTCTTTTGCTGTCAAAGGCAGCATTACTGCCCTGTAGGTAACCTAGTAATGTACAATAAGGTGAAGGCTATTTCAGATACGGTAGAGCACCTAGTCCCCAGGCCTTTACCAGCGCGACCGCGAAATTCAATATGGCGCCAAGCTTAGGAGTGGAGTTTAAATGGAGTTTATATTCTATATTTTCTATTGTTGTTTTTTGGTCTTTTTATTCTTTTTGGTTGGTATAACTTATATTCTGAAATGCCAGGTATCTTATTCTTTATCTGATTAATCTGAAAAAAGATTTTATGACAGAATTTTTCTCAAACATGGTTAAAGTTATAATGTATTAACTATTAAAGTCTTATCTGTACGGATATACTGAGTGAGTGATGGTTGTGACTGGGTTGTTCATTTAACAATGAAATCAATTTAGACTATTTTACTCAAACTGGCAAGCTACGGTTAAATAATTACTTGGCTTGATGAAGATGATATTATTTAAGCAGGATAATACATGCCAATGTGGTCACAGCTAGTGCATTAATTGACAGCATTCTAATAAACTGAGTATTAGCAGTTTTAAAAAGTTAAACTGCCAGACGTATGATATTTTATCATATAATTGATATAAATTATAAAAAATAAAGTGCTATAACTGAATAGTGGAACAATATTGCTTGCATTTTCACCACCACACTCACAATTACCTTATGAATGTGAGCATGCCATGTTGCAGTGAAAAAATATTATGATTCTGGCAAACATACCAATTAACATGGGCAAATTTGTTTAAACAACATACACTGCAACAAATCATGATACAGACAAGCACATCCTGTATATGAGGCTTGCTAAGATGTGTAACAAAAATTATTCAACATCACACAATTTAGTTACTGTCACAAAAACACACATAATAGAGTAAAACCTTATATGAATATCATATCTGTAAAGAATTCAGATATTCAAGTACTTCAACAAGACATAAAAGAACACATAGTGGAGGCAAACTTTATGATCAATCTCATGTTTGTCATTAACAGTAGGGTGTAATGGACTAAGGGGTGGACCATTAGAAAAGTGATGGGGGGAGGGGAGGGAAGCAAAAATAAAAATTGAACAGAAAAAAAAACTTGTGCACCAAAAGTTTGAAAAAAAAAATTCGTGCAGAGACTTTTCAATAGGGAAAATTATAAGTTGAGTTGTTGTTATAAGTTTACTATCAGGGGGAGGGGCAGAGGAGGCAATTTTCCCCGAGCCCCCAGTGTAAGGGTGGCCCCCAAATTTGAAAAATAAAAAAATAATTTGGAACGCTTTTTATATAAGCAATGGTGTGAGAAAAAATTTCCTAAACCTAAATCTTGCAGATATTGGTGCAAAAAAAGGGTTTTAAGCGTGTTTTAACAAGAATTTGTCAGGGAAAATTTCTTTTGAACCTAATTAACTTAATTGATGTTAGTTAGTTTTTTCAAAAAAAATTTTGAAAAAATAATTGTACAGGTTGGAATATTATGTCCTACACCCCCCCACCCCCATCACTTTTCTAATGGTCTGTCCCTAAGCCATCCCTTTTAATGTGTTTCTTTAGTTGGGAGAGGAGTTCTGAGGCCCTTCATAATTTTTGAAGATTACATTACATAATACAATATTAATTTTACTCATTGCAAACAGCAAGCTACAAATGAGCCTTGTATTCCATGGACCATGGAATGCAAAGTATTTAACTATTTCTGGGTAAAGTTCAGTGATTTAGAGTATTTATATAGATATTGTTTTTAAGAAGATAAAACTGATCACATCATCAATCTATTTTTTGGGTCAAGGATATACCCTGCAAAAATAGGACTTTCCATTTATTTCACAACTTGAAATTCACACTCTATTAGATACTAGGGGCATATGGGGTACTCATTTCCCAGAGCCTTAATTATGGATAGGATGAAGTCTCAGTGCACCCCGTCAAGGGCTCCCTTGCCATACTGTTCAGAGTGTGTACAGGGAGTCCGCTTTTAAGCTAAAAAATTTTTAAAAAATATTAATTAATTAATAAATAATTAAATATTAATTATTATTTACTATTAATTTGTTTATAATTATTATTATTAATTAATTAATTATTAATTTAATTTATTAATTAAATTAATTATTTAAATTAAAATTTCCAAACACTGCATAAAGGTTAGCCCAGGGACCTTCCTTGACAAGGCACACCCCCTGGGCCCCTGGCCCTTGCCGGGCACAGCCCTCAAGAGTTGTGCCACTGAGGAGTGAACCTCTGACCATATTCCAGCCAGCTTGCTGTACTACTGTCTATTTACTTGAGCATAAAATATCATTGTAGAAGAGCTAATTCAATCATAAAATGCTGAGTTCATAAACCATGATATGCAGGGCAAAGGTACTGAAACGTCTAGTGGCAAGGGTCGACCAGAGGGTGGGTACAATTGCATCTGACTGATTTCTCAATGAGTATGGAATACTCGGGATTACCAAGTTAATTGCTCTTTTGGAATTTTGTGTGTATTATGTCTATAATGCCAATGGAGAAAGTGCATAATACCACTTGCAATCTACAGCATTGATTTATTTTTCACAATTTTGCAAACTATTAATTAATGGCAGCTGGCAATGTCACATGTAACACAAGCTAGGCTGTCGGAAACGGGGGGCTTGACCCCCCCCCCCCCTATAATTTCCATTTGTATTTAATATTAAGCAAAACACACAAAATAACTAGAAAAGTGCAAAATCAATTAAAATTTGTTCAGATATATTCTTGAGTCCCCCCAATATTGATTTACTTCCGATGACCTTGTAACATCCTGCCCAGATATAAGGCCCTCATGTAACTATACAAGGTTATAAATACCCTATTGAATAACTTGCACACCTGACATCACTATAAAGAAAAATGGGCCGGCCCTTGCTTGTGCCGGTTAAAAGGTAAGCATGAGCTACTAAGTGTGTTAGCTTATTTAGTTCATGAAACAAGACAATTAGGAAAGTAGTAAAAGAGGACACATTAGTTGTGAATTTGTTTTTTTTGCTATCCTCACGATAATGTTCACTCAGTATGAAATGAAAAGGTACTCAGTGCACAACCTGTGCAGAGTCCATTTTGTATGTTGGCACACAATTTGGCATTAAAATTGTATATTGTTGATTATAATCATAATCTTTTTAGCAATGATAGATTCAGCCCGGGCACTCAGGTTGTTTTGGGGGCATGCTACTGGCGAACAGGTGAGGACTCTGAACCCGGCATTGCTTGAGGAGTAAGATACTTAGGGTACTAACCCCAATTACACATACCACATGAAATACCTAAGGTTACATGGCGACAATATATTTGTAATACTAATTATATACTGTAAAATATCTCAAATGCTCAGAGGTATGGGAAATTCAATTTGTAGCGCCCCCCCCCCCTCCCCTTTCGATTTTTACACTCCCCTGTTGGCCAAGAGTGTACCGCTGTCAACCCCGTCCCCTCCCCCTATAAACCCAACTGTATGCTGGAATGGATTTACTGGGGGGTGCACCCCCTAGCCCTGGCCAGGGGGGGGGGGTGCTATTTTTCATGATAAAGCAAAAAAATATTAGAGACAAAATGAGATACAGTGATTTGAGTGATAACATGATAATAAGCAAACTATGAACAACAATTACAATTCAAATACAGTAGTCAAGCAAGACTTGACTTCAGGGCCATAGCGAGGGGGGGGTATTGGGGAGGTGGTTAAACCCCCCCCAACTTTTGTAGAATTTACATATTTGGAAAATCGGGTTGGCCATTCGGAAAATTACGGCAATAATAGTATAACAAAATTCAGTAGTTGTTAAACAGAGAAAATATAATATAATTGTATTGTGAGTATAAGCTGATTTACGAAATCATATGGCATTTACATGGATAACATTTAACAAATTGTAAATCGGTAAATTTTTTTTCGGTTTATTACTTCTTAGGGCCGTAACAACCGGGGGGAGGGCCGGGCTGGCTGCAGCCCTCCCAATAATTTGCTAATAATATTCTTTTTTCAAAATCATGCAGACCTTTATCATTTAAATAATATACCTTTAAAATACTGACAATTTAATTTTAAGCCGCTACATTATCCATGACAAACTGCAAAGAATCATATTACCCATACTTTCCTGCAACTTCCCCGAAATATATGTTAATTAAATACGCCTTCGCCCATTTGGTACTACTATAAATTGTAAGCAAATTGTAAATTTGGACATACCAAAATGCTGTTTTCTGACCATCAGAATTCTGTCAAAACTTCCTTTTTTCGTCATTCTGAAATTTTTGGCCTACACCCCCCCCTCCCCCCTATGCATGTTAGCTACGGCCCTGCTTGACTTGTAAGTTGATGGGCAGGTGGCGTACATGACCAACATAACTTGGCATTAGAGCTGGCAGATCAAAACCACCACCCCCCTACCAGATCATGCTGGATCCATCCTGCCACCATGACTGTTAGTGTTGGTGCTAATTAAACAGTGCAATCTTGAACGGTCTGTGCCAGGCTACGGACGTAACAAGATAACTTAGTACCTGAAAAATTCAAACAGAACTTCACTCGAAAAGTCAATAATTTGTACATTCCGCATGGATGTTCAAGTTCTGTGGATTATGGAATAAAAACTAGGCTGTTTATTACAATTTTCAAAATTGAAGTTGAAACTATAATTAACAAAAGTCAATGGTATGTCTTCTGACGTTTCACTTTATGTGTGGTATGTGTCAAAAATTATGTATGGCCAATCTATTTTTTACTTTTAGAGCATAATTCACTGAAACATATAGATATTATTTAAATATTCATTAACTTTTTACTTTTAGTCTTTTATAACTATAATGTTTGAGAAAAATTCTGTCATAAAATCTTTTTTCAGATTAATCAGATAAAGAATAAGATACCTGGCATTTCAGAATATAAGTTCTACCAACCAAAAAGAATAAAAAGATAAAAAAACAACAATAGAAAATATAGAATATAAACTCCATTTAAACTCCACTCCTTAGCTTGGCGCCATGTTGAATTTCGCGGCCGCGCCGGTAAAGGCCTGGGGACCAGGTGCTCTACCGTATCTGAAATAGCCTTCACCACTCTGAATGATGTTATTTAATTTCAAAATGGCGCGTATTTATTTTTGTTCGTCGAAGAACTGAAAATACAAACGCAATTTGTGAAAAAACTGCGGGTCTACGGAGCGGCAACTTTTCGGATTTGAATTCAGCGTGTTCGAAAATGTTAGTTACCGTGAAAATATTTCAGTTCCACGACATGCTTAATGAAAATCGTTTTCTAGGCATATTTTTAGGTCACGGCAAACGGCCTACAACAAACAGGTACTCGTGCAGATCGACAAAAAAGGAAATTCATGCAGTTGTGAATTGTCGTATGTCAGCTGTGCACTGACACCCACTGTCGATTTCAAACAATTTT
>CACRXK020010906.1:0-17020 GCA_902702795.2 Paramuricea clavata | reverse complement strand
AAAAACATGAAATTGCAGATGCTTTAAATTCACATTTCAACGAAGTTGCATCTCGTTTGGTTAATAACATGCCACAGAGCTCAAGGACATTTGAGTCATACGTGACTAGGTCCGATACACAATTTACGATACAAAATGTTTCATTAACTAAGGTATATAAGTTGCTCTCTACAATTAAAACATCTAAATCAGTAGGGCATGATAGAATACCCGGTAAACTTCTAAGAGACGCTGCTGAGGTAATAGCACCATCCCTGTCAGCAATCTTTAACGCATCTATAAACACTGGTATATTTCCTGAAGACTTCAAGATTGCTATCATTTCTCCCATTCATAAAGCTGGAAGCAAAACTAATTGCGATAATTATAGACCAATCTCGGTTCTATCCTCAGTTGCTAAAATATATGAGAAATTAGTTACAGAGCAACTAGAAATTTATCTTGAAACTAATCACATTCTTGCAGAACAACAAGCAGGATTTAGGAAAAATCACTCTACACAAACTTCTCTACTTAACATCACAAACCAATGGCTAATGAATATGGATAAGGGTTTGTTAAATGGAGTGATTTTTTTGGATCTCAAGAAAGCGTTTGACTGTGTTGATCATAATATATTGTTAAAAAAAATGCATTGTCATGGAATAAGAGGTCATACGCTTGCTTGGTTCCAGTCCTATCTTTCTAGCAGGATTCAAATATGTAAGGTGGATCAAACAATGTCCAAGACAAGAACAGTTAAATGTGGAATACCCCAAGGTTCTAATCTTGGGCCACTTCTTTTCTTATTATATATAAACGACCTGCCAAACTGCCTGACCTCATCTTCAGCAAGCATGTTTGCCGATGACACAAATGTTTCAATCAATGGCAAAACAAATGACGAACTACAAGAACGCATTAACGTGGACTTAGAAAATATACACCAATGGTTACTTGCAAACAAACTTACACTTAACAAAGATAAAACTGAATACATGATTATTGGTTCAAGACAACAAATTTCAAACTTAGTACTAACGGACCCTAAAATTGAGCTTGGTGAATCAGTCATTAAACAGGTTCACAAATCAAAAGCTTTAGGCGTAATTATTGATGAACATCTTTTATGGAATCATCAAATCCAAAATATTGTCACAAAAGCTTCAAAAGGAATAGGAATGATGTGACGAATAAAACAGTTTGTTCCCAAATCAACCTTAGTAAAAATATATAATGCCATTGTGCTATCACATTTTGATTATTGTAGCTTGGTTTGGGATAACTGTTGTGATTACTTAAAAAACAGACTTCAGAAATTACAAAACAGAGCGGCCCGAATCATCACTGGTAAAACTTATGAAGTTAGTTCTGAGGATGTTTTAAAAGAATTAGACTGGCAACCTTTTTAAACCAACGTTATAAAACCAATAAATCGATTTTTATGCACAGAATACGAAACGAAAAAATGCCATCATCAATTTGCAACATGTTCAAAATTAAAATAAATGACAGATATGATTTAAGAAGTAACAATAACAACTATGATCTTGGAAAACCTGAAACAAATTTTATGGAAAAGAGCTTCAGTTATTCAGCTGCATCCCTTTGGAATGACTTATCAACTACAGCAAAAGAAAAAGGCATTAGCCTTAACAAATTTAAACGTATTCTTGACGGCACTTGATTCCTTTTGGTAACTTTGTAAATATTTAAATAGGATAGGATATTTTTAGATACAAATGCAGTGCATGCAATTATTAAGTTCGTTATGTTTTCTCTGTTTTTGTGTGTATATTTGTATTATTATATTTATATAGCTTGTAAATACTGTAATAAACGGCCTCTTGAAAAACAGGTGCCTACGAGCCCTGAAGAGCTACCGTTTTAAAATATTTTTAAATAATAATAATAATAATAATAATAATAATAATAATAATAAAACGAGAATGGCGACAAGATCGTGCTTTTCGGAATTCCTTCAAATTTATTTCTTAGTTTTCCCCGACAAATCTATTAATTTTCCCCGACGGGGGGGGGGCAGGGTTCCCCGACAGGTGGGCTGTAGCCCCCCCCCCCTAGCCCCTCCTTGGCGCCACCACTGTCTCATTTCATGGGAATAGTCTGCAATCACGGCTTCAATTTTTGAATTGCAGAATAATTAGATGCACTATCTAGTGTATATAAGATATCTTTGCGTCATACTCGCCTTTATTAAATACCTTTTCTGTTTCCTACTGCAACCAAACCTTTGCAGCACAGCTTAAATGCGAGCTTAAATGCATCTTTAGATGTTGATATATAGACCAAAAACTTGGAATATTTTTTTTCTAACTGTCGTTCTTGTTAAATTGTTGTTCCTAAAAGTTTTCATGTTTAGCGAATTTTATATGTATACGTATATAATGATGTCTATAATCTGTAAACGTTAGTTTCAATAGTGTTGTAATGTATCACCTCAGGCAGCATTTAATTTAGCCGGCTTGTTGAGTCGGAGCCTTCAATTGTTATAATTGTAAACTTAATAAAAAAGATTGTTTTATTTCAAAACGTGACGTGAATACGGAATTAGTTTAGCAATGCTTTTGGATTTTTGCGGTTTTACGTGTCATAATTAAAGGATGTTTTTTGTGGAAGAAATAATGAACTGTTAATTCCTTAATAAAATTAACTTAATCAAATAAATGCAATTATACAATTATACAATTATCGTTAATTAAAATTGGTATACTATAATTATACTAAAGTTTTACTGTATAGTGCAATTGAAGTGCAACACGCCAATAGTATAATTTAAAAACCTACTTCGTGCCAAGAATATCTCGCCTATAAATTAATTAGATAGCATGCTCCATTAATATCAGCCGTGTTGCATTCTTCGTATAGTAAGTAGTAAAAAGCAATTCAAAGAGACGACTTTGGACGGTTGATTATCGATATTGACGCTACGACTACGTACACTGATCTACTCTTAGATCTGTACGTATATAGATTTGACACAAATTTCATTTGGCAAAACTGGGTAAAGGTCATATATACAATATAATAGCTCTTTTGTAAGTAGTTGGGCAATTTCGACCAAAGTTGGACAAATTTCTGTCAGCCCTCCTGATTTTTTTCTCCCGTAACCTACTATAGGTAATAATTTAATTTTATCCGAGATTTTAATTTTCTCAATAATAATAATTTAAATAGACAGAAATGACATGCAATGTCGCCACTGGACGTGTCTTTATACTGCCGTAAATGTCAATTCTTGCTAATACTTAATTTGTATAATGGGGTGTTGTTCTAAATAATAACATGTAGCTACATGCGTTTTTCTTGCAGAAACACGTGAAGCTACACATTTGAGTGTGAAGGAGAAACGTAATTCAACATACCATGAGGATTGGAAGAATTTTTGAGGTGAGAAATTTAAATGTTTGTTGAAATAGCAATAAAAAGTTAAATTTTCATGTCATCGTTTGAAGCATATACATTCGACTGCCTTCAAAACCTTTCCAAATAGATTTTTGGGGGGTTTTTATTGGTTTAGAAAGCCAGTATATTGCACCTCGTTTTAACCAACCTTTCATCATGACTTTTTCAGAATTTTTTTGATGAAACTAATAAATAATGCGACAGAACTGGCATTCTGCATGTCTGCATGTCTAATAAAACTATATGATCTTCTCATGTAATTTAATTTATCCTGAAGTCAATATGGATTCTTAGCTCAAAAAATTCCCAAAACGTCAATCATAATTCTGGACTTTCGGAAAATACACTCGTCAACACTTTCCATATAAGCGACTTGAATATTTTATCCAATTGTTAATTTATAGTCATCGAAATGGTCACACAATAGACTGTACTGCACTGCACTCTTGCCCCCCCCCCCAATGGCCTCGTTGTCAAGTGATTATTTATTTAGTCATTGAAATGGTCACCCAATAGACTGTACTACATTGCACTCTTGCCCCCCCCCTCCCCAACGGCCTCGTTGTCAAGTGCGATTATTTCCTGATGTTTCGTTAAGGTTAATGATAGCATGATTATATCGGCTCAAGAGTCAAAATCAAGGACAAAACATATTTGAAATTTGAAAAATGCCACCGTTCACACTCAGATTGCGATTTAAGATCGGTCCGAAATCCATTCTGAGCAGCCGTATCAGGCCAAGTGCATGTGGACAATCAAAAATGAACTGAGACATACATATATAAACATACATACATAAACTTTATTTGCCCTCGAATTTACCGCAGTGTAGCTAATTTTAGCTAATATCTTCGAGAACTATATAATCGAGAACTAATCACTATATATATATATATATATATATATATATATATATATATATATATATATATATATATATATATATATATATATATATATATATATATATATATATATATATATATATATATATATATATATATATATATATATATATATATAATTTGTTTTGTTGTAGTAGATAATAAAGTGCTCAACACTAATACAAAAGTAGAGCAAGATATATTTATATCTTAAAATTAATTATTGCTATATGTATGTATATATATATGTATGTATGTAAATATGTAAATATGTAAATAGC
The DNA here is from genome assembly GCA_902702795.2 of Paramuricea clavata. Taxonomy (NCBI): domain Eukaryota; kingdom Metazoa; phylum Cnidaria; class Anthozoa; order Malacalcyonacea; family Plexauridae; genus Paramuricea; species Paramuricea clavata. The sequence goes on along the minus strand of CACRXK020010906.1, from coordinate 12,453 downwards.
AGTTACTTAAAATTACTTCGCCAATGAACTCATAATGCGTCGTTTTATATTAAGCACGTTAATTAAAACATTCGCATCCGATCTTTATCTGATAATATACAAACTCTCGAGTTTGTAGATAAAGATCGGCAGCTAGCGCTCATGTTTTAACTAGTACATAAATGAATTTAACTATGAAAAATTTAATTTTTGTATTTTGTTTCTAAAGTTACTGAAAGTATATAGTAGATTGTCTGAAACTATCCGGCAGGGAGTTCCATTAATATTTTACAGCTTGATATTTAAACGAATGAAGACCAAAAGAAGTAGTATGTATACCTCTTAAAAAATATAGGATACAGATCTTAAATTGAACATATCTTTTAAATATAAACTTGGATAGTAAGATACAAGCACTTGTATAATATACTGAGCATATATGCTCTGCATGTATATTCTTCTATCATATACAACGACGGCGTCCCAGTCTTTTCAAACAGCTTACAATATGAAAAATCCCTATCATTGTGAATAAATCTAAGAATACGGGCTTATTAATTTAATGCTTCCAATTTATCACATGCAGACTCAAGATCGATCTAAATTAGATTCAAGATATCGATCTAAACGCTAGACCACCTCTATGCAGATTCAAGATCGATCTAAACTAGATCACCTCGAGACGTGCATGATTTCGGATTGGATCACGTTTTACAACCGAGCTCATTTCTTCTGGCACCCCCCCCCCCCCTGCTTATTAATTAACGGTAGTCAAGTTGTTAATTCGGTTCAAATTCATTCATGTGTTTTTGTGCAAGTGTGGACACTACAAGAAGTCCGAAGAACAGGCCTCAGATCGGTTTGACTGGATCGCTCAAATTATTTAGATCGGTCTAATCATAATCTCATATATATTGGAGCGATGACCTATACGTAATGAGAAACTAAAGACTAGCATTCCGTGATTGTTCCCACCATTGAGCATAGTATGGTTCCATTAATGAAATAACACTTTAATATTTACACAAGGCACTTTGGAAGATTCAGGACTAACAACTGTAAAGGACGCTTGACGTGAATAAACAGATCATTTTCTCAATCATAAGTTGGGTACACTGCTATTCAATGTAATCAAACAATGTATAAGGCGTGTTTTGTTTGATTGGTGAATGAACAAACTATATGAAACGCGTGTTTGTTTATAATTTTTTTTATAACGCTATTTCCTTGGCAATTGAGACCATTCCAAATTTCAATTCCTTTCATTTGCTAGTGAGTGTTTCATACAATTTGTTCTTTCGTTTTTATTATTCTTCTAGATTATTTAGGCTACACACAAAACAGGGGCGGATTCAGACAGGTTTGACAGGTTTATATAAACCTGTCAGATTTTCCAAAGAGAGAAAAAACCTTCCATGTATATAACTAATTTAAAGAATATTCTGTTTCATAAAATTGATGTTGTCTAATTTATTACGCCACTTAATAAACACTGTTGTTGAAATTTGATTATGGATTACCGAGCGTATAATTAAGGACTTATCGCCCTGGTTTCCTCTTACGAAATGTTGTAATTCTAGACTAATAATCTGCTAATATATCGTCGTGGGTCGTGGACTTGTAAACATCGCATGAATCACACATAACCGCCCGCAATTATGAGTAAACCGGTGGTCAGAGTTTTCTCTATGAGAGTAAACCACTGATATACACTAAGACTGGATAGAGCATCGTAATAGAAGGCCCAATCGAAAATTGAAGCCAGTTTGAAGTGGAGTAAACCGGTCGATACGCCATTCGATTGGCTAAACAACTGGGCTCCGGCGGATGTAAACCGGTCATAAACCTGTGAGTCGAGCAGTATTTAGAGAAAACTGGGCATGAAAGTTAACAGAACTCGAGGACGCGCGAAATATGTTTATAATTTTGCGTGACTGAATCTTTGCGTTGGCGATAGAAGCATTTACATGGATTTCTTGTTCATTTTGAAGGTTTGTTTAGAAGTATATAGTCTAAAGTTATAACGGTAAACTATTTCTACTTACTGTATAGTAAATATCGATTCATCAACAAGCGTATCGATGTTTATACGTGTAACTACAGTCTATACTCATGACAGCGCGAAATAAGATAATGTAAGTATAATCTTGCGAGACAGAATCATTGCGTTGGCGAGAGAGAATCAGGAAATGATTGTGATTATTTGTGAGGCTTTATTCACGCTCTTGCAGTTTGGTTTCTAGTTCATTGTTAAAGTTGGTTTGAAAGCGTATAGATCTAAAATTACAACTATGTTTATATTCAAAGCAACTCTACTTGTACTTATAATAACTATTGATGCGTCAGCAATTCAGTTGCCAATCCTATATTTTCAGCACTAGCTAATAGGTTTCCGAAAAGGTTCAATTCATCATTTGAGCTGCGTGTTAGTCCAAAATTCTCGTAAAAGATATATTTTCTAATCATTAAATTCATTTAAAAAGTGACGCCAGAACGCAGGAAATGCTGTTTCAGAGGCCCAAATTTTAAAAATTTCCCGGGGGAGCATACCCCCCTAATGATTGTGTCGACCTAGCAAAAACCGGTCACCCAAAACGCTAAATCCGCCCCTGCAAAATATTTTATTTTATTTTCGGTTTCGTCAACGGAAACCATTTTCGAAGACCGAATAACATTTTCGTAACCATTTTCGATTATGCAGTTTATTATAAACGTGCATGGTCATATGGCAAACAGCTATTCTACAACTGTTACTCGTATATATATCTGTTTACCAGCAGCGTTTATGATGTTCTTTAATTCTGTATTCTTCCAGTTTCACTAACATGGCTAGCAGGGCACTCAGCACACGTTCTTCTGTAGACTGCTCATGATCGAGAATTCTTTGGTGTTGGATCTTTCACCTTAGCCTATAAATACGCCCCGTTAAGTTGTTGAACGGCCGTTATGGATGCAACTATACTGAAAAATACAAGACCTTCGACGTTTCAAGCGAAGGCTCTTCATGTGAAGTAATGATGCGTAATTTCATACGTCCCTGCATGCAGCTGCAGTTCACCATGTATCCACTATTTAGCATTTTAGTATCTGGTTGATGTATAAACTTTTCCGTATACTTCTACTATTATGATAACTTTAGCGGGCGTTGTGGTATATTTTGGGGGCCAAACTCATGTTTTTTAAAACTTTTACCCACTTTAAAAATAAAAAAAGAGAAGATATATCTATATTTTCAAAAATTAAATAAGCTATATCAGGAATCCACTCCCGAAAGCAGGGGAAAACAAAAATTATTTATGTTGTGGCATGCAGAAACTATACATATATACACTAGATAGCGCATCTCTTTTAGTAAAATCGAAGCCAAGAATATTCCAGCGGTTACTCCCATTTGAATAGATGGCGGTCATGTTGAAGTTTCCCACTCGCTAATTGAAACGCATAAAAAACAACAATAACTTTCATCATTTGAATAGTTTAAAAATGTGTTTGGAATAGGTTTAACTTAATGTTTAAGTTCCCTGTTTAAGAAATAGAAAACTACGAGTCTTCTCATTTCATGGGAATATCCTGAGTCTGCAATCACGGCTTCAATTTTTGAATTGCAGAATAATTATATGCACTATCTAGTATATATATATATATATATATATATATATATATATATATATATATATATATATATATATATATATATATATATATATATATATATATATATATATATTAAGATTTATTCACTACAAACTTGTTTCGTATGACAAGCAATGCTTGTCATACGAAACAAGTTTGTAGTGAATAAATCTTATGAAGTAAACCAGGTTTATTTTAGCTTTATCTATATTAGCTCGATACTTCGGTATATCGAGCACTCTACTCATATATGATTCTAAATACATATTTGGTATATATATATATATATATATATATATATATATATATATATATATATATATATATATATATATATATATATATATATATATATCTTATATATATATAAGATATATATATATATATATAAGATATATATATATATATATATATATATATATATATATATATATATATATATATATATATATATATATATATATATATATATATATATATATATATATATATATATATATATATATATATATATATATATATGAGGGTGACGCAGAAGTGAATGTATAAGTTTATCCCGTTCAAACTTTCACTTCATAAATTTTATAAACTTATTTTTCATTCTTCTTTTTGTCTTTTGAGAGCAGTTTTATTTTTTTTCTTCGGTGATATAAACTGACGCTTTCTTCGGTGATATAAACTGATATAAACGGCGTTATTAGCTTATTTTTCTCACGCCGGTATTTCGGTATTTTCCTTGAAAAATTGCGATATTACGATATTGGAAATCTTGCGGTACACGGTATTTACAATTTTGGACTCAAAAACTGCGGTAATTGGCAAAATTTGCTTGCGGTATGACCGGTATTACGGTATTGAATACCCCGCCCAATGCCCCCCTCAGTTTGTAGTGAATACAACGAAATAACCATATATGCATGCACTAGTGTGAAGACCGTATTGCAATCATTCTGCTATATACAGTATGATATTTGCCGTTTATTAACTGTTATCTCTAATACTGTAATCGCCCTCTAAAGTTGATTATAATAGTAATACAGTTGATGTTCTTGCTGGGCATAAATATGTCAGTTTTGGCCCTCCTCAGAACTCGTTTTAAAACTTTTTTGGCCAAAACTGACAAAATGTATGCCCACGAACATCAACTCTATTAATAGTATGGCATTGAGATTTGCGTTGGGCCCATAACTAATGACATATACAGCAAAGCATAATGGGGGCATAATTTAATCAGTTTATAAATCATATGTGCATGGGGCCCATTCAGCTTAGAGACATGGTAAATATCTCCTTACGTGAACAATTCATTCACAAATAGCTGCAATATTCAACTACTAAGCTTGAAACTTGTGCTCCGGCCATTATTTAAGCTTTGCGCGCTTAGTCAGAGTTTGGTCAAGGTTTGGAAAAGGACAACCTTTTTTTTTAACTGGCTGTAAATAGAGATCGAATGCCCACACTCCACAGACTGCTCGAGAACGACACTGCGCAAAATTGTAAACAAATGTTTGTTTAGCAAATTTAGCACGAACTCCGAAGCCTCGAATTGACGTTATTGTTCTTGATAACTTGAGCAAAATTCGAAAACTATATGCGCACGTGAAGTGTGCGAAATTTAACATGCAAACGAGGTTTATATTACAGGAGGTCTATTTTAGTCCAGAAGCATCTGCTATCTGGGAAAGGAGGTCAAGAGATCGAACTAAAAAGTTAAAATGGCGAGCGGCCCCGAAAAAGGAATTACGCACCATTCTTGTTTTCGTTTACTTGATCTAATATATCGGAAGGTGCGTTTGAAATGAGCTTGCATGCTGAGATATGTATTAACCGACAACAGAGAAACGGCGCTTATGATGCTTTAACTAGCGCACGCATGCTGTTTGGCAGCGTATCTGTTACTTGCATTAAGTGCGCAAGAGTATTGTGTTTACTGCGCCTCAAAGTATCGCAAGACTAAGGTCGGTCGTACTTGAGAAGTCTGCTGGCTTGATATCCGAACATCGTTGACTTGATATACTCACAGGTAGGTACGAAATTTAGATTGTGTTTAATTTAAGCTAGTCTTAATTAATACGATCTCTGCTGGAATTAGGGGAAGGATTGATGCGCTATTCCGCCGCCAAGCGTTTTGAGCCGATAGTTACTTGGGCTAGTTACATTTGGGTTTGAAGTCTCAACTTTTTACACTACTCTTTAACAATTCTACAGAGATTGGTGATGAGTTCTTATAATCGTATCCTGTATATACATGTACTCGATATTTGATATCTCAATCCTTGGGAGCTTTTCCCACTGGTCTACCTGTTGAGCTGTCAAGTCTACAGAGATTGTTGGGGAAATTTGAACTCTCCACTTTTTGGCATCTATTTTCGATTTTTCCGTACTATAATTTCAGCTTTGATTCTTCAATTCGGGAATCTAGTCTACAGCTTTACCTTTTATTTCTCGTTTTATTCAAATTATTAAGGCTAAAAGATTGATGCCACCACAATAATGATAATTTTATCATTAATTAATACACACAGTTACGAGTCAGATTTAACTATCGTCCCTTTTGAGTTTTGAGCATGCTATATTGTTATCTATATCTGAATAGAAAGCTTATTATTTTGTTTTCATGAAAATAAGCTCGCGTTATGTTTACATAGGTGAATTGATCTGATTTGCATGCGCAGATGTGTTTAAAACATTAAATTTTGTTAGTGCATAACGCAGATAGCTTATGCGAATTTAATATGCTAATTATCATAAGTATTGGGATGAGTTCCGTAGAAATGCAATGAAAAGTTGAAAACAAAATATTAATATCAACAATGCAAGGATCGTTGAGGTTGTTGTGACTGCTCAACAGGTACAGTAATGAACGAGACTGCCCAATGTTCGGATGTTAATCTAATAGATTGCATTGAAAGTAAGAAATTGCCACCAACCTTGATAGATTTGACAGCAGGTCGGGGGGTGGACAGATTCCTGACGATTGAGAGTTCAAAACTCGTATTCTTAAATAATAGAGACCTTACGATTTTGGGACGGCAACGACGACGGCCAAAACAAACTCCTTCAAATAAATGGTAGTAAGGATATTTCGTCGTATATTATCAATCGTATGAATTTAATACAGTTTTAGAAGTTTTTATGGTTGGGAAGTGTTCTGCTGAACCCAGTTTGAAGTTGCACTTGTTGCGGCTTGAAATGCAGCCATTGTGTCAAGACGTGAAAATCTATGATTTGGCGTTGTAAACAGAGCGAGGACAATGTCTAAATTATTCATATAGTGTAATCAATTCTTTTCAATGGTTTATTGAATTGGTAGCCGTTGTCGTCACCGACTCGTCACGTTGCTGTCCTAAATCGTAAGGTCTCTAATAGCCGGACACCAATCTCTGTTGTCTGTTGACTTGATCAACAGTCGGTTAGAGGAGTGGTCCAAATTCTTGAGGGTTGGGAGTTCAAATCTCGTGTACCTATAAAGAATAAGAACTCAACACCAATCTCTTTAGTCTCTAGACTTGAAAGCTCTCACATTCTACAGCAGTGAAATAGGTCTCTGAAGTTTGAGATTTTAAATCTCGTGCAACAATTAGATACTTAATCTTGCATAGATGGTTATATTTTGAACTAACATTAATACATGATCCTATCGATACAGTATCTCAACATGTAAACAATTTAAGTAATATGTATGTCATTTCTGTCGTCTCCTCAGATTACTGAAAAGATCTCGAGCGATAAAGGCATCCAACCGGGACCCTACGCGTACAATTTTAGAAATTTGTTTAGCTATTTATATAAATGACAGCGAGTGCGTGAAAATTTGTCAGGTCACTGTGTTGATCGGTATAGTCGATAGTAAGACTAGATTCGACAAGAGAACTTTTACCAGGAAAAAATCCGAGCAACAAGAATATGCAACACACTATACCTCATTGTATTACACCCAAAAACGGAACATTTATAGAATTCAAGAAACTACTTTTCAATTAATACATTCTATCATTAGAAAATACGTAGGACGTTGTCGTTGAGGGTCCCCGTACATGAAAAAGTGTGTGCATCAAATGCAATTCAACTCACAGACTGACGAACCGAATTTATTTAGAGCATGTTCCGCTACCGTATTTTATTCTTTTATTCTATTTTTTTTATTCCTAGCTCGAGTCCCAGCTCTCGGGTACTGGTACTCGGGTCATCAAAACACAATTACTTGTAGTAAGTGTGCTTTGAAATATATAAGACAAAACACATTTCCAGGAATAAAGTAGTCTTGAAATTCATATTTGAGTTAATTTTATTCTGTCTGCACGATGAACAGTATTTCCAAACACTAAAGGAATCTCTAACAATTTTCAGTAACGTGTAATCGGTGTTGCGGTCACCCCATAGCGGAAATAATAGATATGGGTCGCCCATGCAGCCGTGGTCATGTACTGTATTTCATTACGTACGTTTGTTTTTGTCATGTTATGTAATGTACTGTTTCATCGGCAAAGTTTATAAATTAAAATTAAATCAAACGATTCCAATGAGGTTCGAACTTCATCATTGTATAACTCAGGCCACTAATATGAGATATCACGCTGCAATTTTGCGAGACAACTTCTTTATACGCACTCTTCACAATCATGGAAAAAAAACAGAAATGAAAGTTTGGTCACAGTCGCAGTGCTTCCACCTTTCGAAACTCGGATTTACAAAATTTTTTTGAAAGCAACATTGTTCACGCACGTGGTGCGCTAATGAGATTTTGAATGGCGCAAAGGTTGGCGGCGTCTTTAAAAGCATACCGAGCGTTCTTTGAGCGTGTCTTCATATAGTTTAGCTACAATTTCTATATGCTGAATGAGTTTATGCAAATTTTCGGTTTTGTTATCAAGTAGTGAGATATTCAAATGCAGGTCTCGCTTCTTTGCATTACTGCTGCTGAGAAATTAAGCCAGTTACTGGTCGACGAGCACGTTTTCTATGTCAAGTTTTCATATGGCAAATTTTAGTTGCTATATGTGCACCGTGCACGTGCAACAAATTCGTGCACGTGCAACAAATTTTCTATGAAAAGTTTTTGGTATTACAACAATAGATCACTAACCATTCGAAAGACTTTGTCAAATTTTCTTTGTTTAGCCGTTCAGACAGACGAGCAAAATTTGTATTTTGAAAGAATGTACTATCAAATAACTGGAAATGTTATAACGCTTCTAAATATTTGGAAAGTTTAAACAGGATCAAAGTTATCGGTAAGCTTCGCCCTTTGTGAAGGAATCCAAAATCCAGGCAAATTTACGCTTTGGAATCCTGAATCCACATAGTAGGATCAAGAATCGTTCGTTGAAGGAATCCATTTGACTTTTATCAGAATGGAATCCGGAATCCAGAATCCAACTTTCCCTTGGATTCCTTTACTTTAGAGAGACTTGCCAGTAGGCGACTTTATTCTGCTTGTAGCCTGAAAACAGACCTACGTTTCGCCCTCCCTAAAATTCGCGGGCGAAAGGTAGGTCTGTTTTCAGGCTATTCTGCTTGCCAATACAACGTCACTAAAATGACCTCACTAAGTAAATGCCAAAGGAAATCTCTTTTTGAGGATATGCATAAACAGCATAAAAACCTTCACGAGGTAGGAAGGTGCATGTCGTCAGTGCAACCGGCTTTATGGAGATAAGATTACCTGCCCTTTATAAGTTTGAACTCTCAACCTTCAAGAATCTAGTCCACTGTTCTCCTTCCTGAACTATCAGGCCTACGGAGACTGTTAAGTTATTTATTCTGCCGCCCGGAAGATCAATTGCTATAATTCAAAACGTTTGAACGCCGTATTTGATCACTGTGTATCCGGAAGTACGTCCATCTGATGGCTGTTTAATAATCTGCGAAAGATATTTATTATGAAGTTTAAATATAATAAAATGTAATATTGGAATTTAAATATAATAAACTTGAATTGTCAAGGTCATAGGAAGTGGGAGAGATGGGAAATTGGAGGAGCTAAACCTCCCCCTCCCTCCCTCCCCCAATAATTTTCTTATCCATGCAAGATTGTACCTTTTACTTTGTGTATTTTTGGGAAAGGCAATTATAATCGACTCTTCAATAGTAGTGTGTCGTTATATTTGTGTGTGACATTTATTTTATATCAGTAGGAACTTACCTGAAACCAATTCATTCAGGCTTCAGTAATACACCCTTTCGATAATTACTGCGTCACACATACTTTTTGGTCTTGGAGCCTCGCTCTCATTAGTGATTAGTAAATTACACAAGGTGATTGGCTCACAATTCACGAGAGCGAGGCTCCCAGGCCAAATGACGTAATTATCGAAAGGGTGTATTGCAGATAAATCTTATCGTGCACAACAGTCATCTGCTTGCAACAATTAAAATTTGACCTTGTCTGCTTCAGAATTAAGGATGTCGTTTAATTTAAATTGATATACCTATATTTACATGTTTCATTAAAGTTATAATAATATAATATAATACAAGATAAGTCGTATGTGTTCTCCCACTTATACCGAATCATCATATCTATATTAGCGAACATTTTATTAATAAGAGATAGCTGGAGGTCATCATATAGCCTGCTGCGTCAATTGTGTCAAACCAGAAGTAAGACACTTTGTTTCGTGTGCAGCTTGAGCGAAGAACATGTACAAGTTAGCTGATTAAAGACTGTCAAACTTGGACAATTCCGAATTGTAAGGGCGATGTAGACCGCGAGCAGTCCCTCGGGAGAAAGGTAGTGATGGGCGATACCGAGTACTCGGTATTCGATACCAGCGATACCACAAACAACGGTATCGGTATCGATTACTGACGTGGTATCGTTCGATACTTGCACCATTTTTTAAACGACATGTTTAATTTCACTTCTTAGTTGAATAAGACTTAATGAACCACTAAAATAACTCTTAATATTCCAAATGTGTTGCGCCAAGTCATGTATAGAAAATATTTATTACGTTTCGGGCTTTTGGTTTACTTATAGCTTTATTTATTTTACATACAGTAATGCAAAATGTTTTTCCGCTGACCGGCAGGTATCGAAAGTAGCCGATACTAGCAATTTAAGTACTCACTTCCGGTGTCGAAAATTGAAATTTTGTGTTTATTTTGGTATCGAAATAGGTATCGGTATCGGCCGATACCGATCTTAAAAGTATCGGCATCGAATTAAAAATCCTGGTATCACCCATCACTAGAGATGGGACTTCAACCGACAACACATTAAGATACGAAATACTCGTTGCCCATACAACGCAAAATTCCCATTGGTCGAAATCGATGTGCCTGTCAATCAAATCTGATATGTAGTAATTATGCCAGACTGAATGTTGATTTTATAAATAAACATGACATTAACGGTTCCTATTGGATATATTTAATTGGATATAAGTAATGTTCATACAAAGGCGGAGTCAACTTGACAAGAGCGAAAAGTGGGCGTATTTCGCTTCTTGACGTGTTGTCTTTCCCCTAGCTAAACCCTTGGAAAGGAGGGGCCGCTCGCAGTCCAACGCTCGCAGTCTAGGGCGAGTGAAATTTGAGGCAAGTGCATGCGCTATATTTTGAAATTTTACACAAAAAGCCCGGAAGGTTTTTGCGAAAAATTACAGTAAATAAAAAATGAAAATGAATTCATCCTAACAAAAACAATGAAACAATGTATAGCTAAAAAGAAAACTTTTTTTCATTAATATCGAGGATTCTGCACAACTTTAGAAAACATTTAAAAATAATAGCATTTTTAAAAATAAATTAGAATAAAATTGTACAGCTCGCAGTCCATCGTAATTGAGAATGCTTTTTCCCAAATATTATATTTTAAACACTCTTCCTCTTTAATTAAAACTCTAAATGGTAATCCGCATAAAATTTTAACCCCTGCATGATTGTTGGGACAGGTTATTTATTGCTTTCAAAATATTCTAATTAATAACTAAAATAGAAGTATGTACAAAATATGTATACATATTCAGTGTTACAATTATATCTCTATGAAAATGCAATAAATGTAAAAATTACAGTCTTTCATTTCATTTCAATTAGATTTTGCATGTTTTGTCTGCTTATTTATTACATATTTTAGGAATTATTATTCTTATTAAATTTTTATTTTGACTAAAATTTTGGATTATTGCATTTTGGCGTAACTCTTCAAGTTTTAATCTTCGAATGCTGCGTTTTCGAAATAGAAAATAACAGATCTGTTTCTCTGGGTAAGAATTCACGCGTTGAATTTCATACTGATATATACATGCAAAAGGCAAATGCACGCAGCTTGCTTGCAAGGTGATGATTTCTTGAGAGTGTTCTCTTGTAAGTGATAACTAAAATGGGTCAACATCTGCTCTTAAATTGACTCAAAAGATACAAAGTTGACGTGGGTGTCTATAAACGTGGGTGTTCAAAAGGTGTAAACAAAGAAAATGAATCATATATTTGCTATAAATATTGTATCTGCTTTTTTGTATCATGGCTGTCATGCAAGTGTATTCATCTACTATTTATTTATCGGCTCCGCTGTTATTGAACTATCATCCTTAGTATCTATACCCTTTACTTTATTAATTTATCATTCATAACAATATATTCACTATTGATAACAATATATTCACCATACATGAATATATATATATATATATGTATATATATATATATATATATATATATATATATATATATATATATATATATATATATATATATATATATATATATATATATATATATATATATATATATATATATATATATATATATATCTATTGCAGTTTGAGCGCTCTGGCATGGTTTTGATGTCCCACAATCGTGAGGCATCAAAGGCAACTGTAAATAGCAGTTACT